>CM034358.1:75589283-75835771 GCA_019925275.1 Mytilus edulis | reverse complement strand
ATTTATATCAACATGATTAACATATTAAGGACAGTTAATTTACAGAAAATGACCATATCAATGATCTTTCAAGAGTGGTGACACAATTGTGAAATTTTGGTATTTTAATGCTTTTGACATTATTATTTCCAACAATACCATGACAAAAACGAATAAAACGCTCCCAGACCCAGTTTAAAATTAGCTTAAAATCATCGTCGAATTCGAGCCCTGAATAATTGCGGTTAGTATGGACATAACTTTAAGATTGATACAGCTGTGAATTGGAATTGTGATAAGATATTTGATACAGCAAATGTTTGTGTCAAGAATGAATGTGGTAACACGAAATTAGACATTTCAAATTAGAAAAGTTAATATTTTGGGTTCTTTTCTGAATTTTCAAAAATGCATTGTACTATTACATTACAGACGGAAACCCAGTTGAAATAGAACAAAAAAATCGAAGCTCTTTGTTAGAGAAGGCGATAAATGCTTACTGTAATGTTTACTATAGTGAAAAAAAAAAAAAAAGTTAATAAAAACAAATAAAATGACAATATACTTCTCAATTACGAAGTGTTTTATTTTAAAAACACCATTTGCATAAGTTATCAATTTATCTAGTACATAGTTAAGCAGAACAATTAGATATCAAGTCGACGGTATCTTTCAAGTTGAATGTAAAAAATGCATATCCTCTGATTTAAATTTTGTTTACCACGGACGGAAAACATATTAATCTATTAGTTCAGTAATTTTTGTGTCTGCCCTTCGATTATGTAACTAAAGAAAAAATTCCAAATATGGGTAACAACTGTATTGAAAAGAGAAAATCGAGTGCACCTTTTAATGTTAGGGCGTGTTTGAGTTGAATATTTTGTCTTGATATTACAAAAAGCAAGAATATTTCATACATCGTCTCGTATCAGATTATATCATTTTTATATATTAAAGCTACAGGTTGACTTTATAACATAAAAAAATCACAGTACTAAAAGATGAAATATATGGGTCAAGTAAAATACCTATCTAATGAATCACAAAAACAGAGTAGGTGTGCTCGAAAAGCTATTTTTTTTTACTAAAAGTACTTGACGACAGTCTTTCAAGTTGGATGATGAAAATGCATATCTTTGAAAAATTATAATTTTTTGTGTATGATAACTAGGGTTTATAGTCTTCAACCACTAAAAAAATCTAGTCTGCTCTTCCACGAAATATTTGATTAGAATTTTTTTAAATGTTTATGGATTTTTGAAAATTCCACCTGACAACCGATCAGACAATAGTTTTAAGTTGAATCAATGCAGACAGGATCACTAACTGATGCTCATTAGCTAGATGACAACTGACATATAAGGATCGTAATGGTGCAATGTGGATAAATTTATCGGTTTCCAAGAGCAAAATTGGCAGCGCGTCATCCCTATAATGGCTTCCATTTCTACGATTGTGAAAATGTACTGGCGTAATGGGGAGATAATTTTGACGAAGTAGAATCCTGACATTATTTATCTAAGTTTTCTCTTTCCTGAGTGTTCTTGTGTTTATCTGTAATGTATTCCGGTAACGTAAAGTTGCCATTTTGGCTGTATTTTGTATTTTTGCCATATAAGCAGGAGGTTTGGCTAGCCATAAAACCAGATTCAACACACCATTGTTTCTTGAAATGTCCTGTACCAAGTCAGGAATATAGAAGGTGTTATCAAATAGCCTGTTTCTGTTTATATAAGAGTTTGTTTTGTATAAGTTGAGTGTTTAAGATGTCCCGTTGTTTTTCTCTTACAGTTGCTGTGTTTCCCTCGGTTTGGATTTGTGACCTTGATTTAATTCAGTTAAAACGAGTTACGACTGTATTGTCTAAAAACCAAATGTCTTTGGACGCTGATGACGCTGACGAAGATATCCCCACACCAATAAACGACCTCGAAATTTGTAGAAGTATTAAAAAACAAAATCATAACCAAAAGCCCTTGAAACACAACATAGAAAGCATGCAATTACGAAGAGACAAATCAAAGTAACAAAAAAGACGTGATGGCTTATAGGTGAAGCATGGATTTCTATGCATGCGAATCCGGATTAAGTCTAAATGTCACAATCTGGAATAGAACACAGTCGGTAAAATTATACATGGTGCAGTTCAGATTTTGTGTGTTGCTCCTGCTCAACACGTGACACCAGTCGTGTTGTCGATTGCAAGTACACATTTGATGAAAAGTGGCTTCATTGATATCGAATTGAAGGAACGGTTTTAAAAAATTTCAACTATAAATCTGAAAAAAAAAAATGGTATTTTATAAAGATAATTCTCGCATGCATACCTAAGTCTTTACATAAATCATTCCTGTTAGCATTAAATAGTGCTTCTTTTATGCGCTGTATCATGTAATATTCACTTTTAACCTCTTAACCGTCTCTGCCATTCTATCAAACCCTTACAAGCCTTTCGATTGTCATATTTATCATCATGTTTAATTATGTGGTCGTTAATTCCAAGATTGAATAAAACAAGATGGTAGTCTCTTCGAATCTTGCTTGCTAACTTCCTTAGATACGGTTTGGTTAGTACAACTGTAATATAAACTTTAGAATGAATGCATCAAAACATCATACATATGTTCTATACACATTAGGTTTTCTCACACAATTCACATGCAATATTTTAACAAATTACGATGAATGATTAATGCTGACTATCTCAAAATAAAATATAAATGTATTCACTCAAATAAGTTAACTTTGAAATAAGAGACATGTAGTTCAATTATCTAGATAAGATAGTACTTATAAATTAATCATTTACATCAACAGTGTCTGAGTAGATAGTTGATGAACCAGGAGTATACCAAAGAACGTCTCGTCCTTTTTCTAACAGAAGTTCACCGGAAGGTACTACGACCTTGGTGATAAATATTATGTATCAACTGCACAAATAAAACACGATGGTGTGAAGTAAAGATTCTGGATACTGACGTTTTTTAGCATCTTAATAGCGTGTTATTCTTTTATTTGTCTTTATAAATATTAATTTTACTGTTTAGTCTGTAAACGGTGATATCCTTAGTAAAGATAGAAACTCAGAATTGTCGAACTGTTATAAAACATGAAAATACTCAGGAATGAGCGTGTGTTCACCATTCCACCAAAAATCGTGGTGAAGTTTATGAAAGTAAGCAGTTTATGCACCGTTAGTATCAGTAACTTTGATCGTGATAATCAAAACTGATGATTAGTCTTGGTATGTTGTATATAAATAATAAACGAGTACTGGCGAGCGAGACTGTAGAAATATAAAAATAAGATCGAAATACATAAATAGACAGAGGAGTTAATAAAAGAAACAGTTCTTTTACTTGCTACATTTTTCTGCAGGCTGTTCTCTTTTATCTGATTTGCTTGTCATTCTGAAAATTCAAATGATCAATTCTTTATTTTGATTCTTCTTTAATACACATATTTCAAATAAGTTTTGTCGTCTGTGGACGCAATTCCACAAAGTAAGATCTGTTCAACGATTCCATGTTGCACAACGCTTGAGTTGCCAAGTTTGTTATAATTTTTGCTTGATCATTTCAGTTTTGGCAGTGAGTAGGTGAAAATTTAACCAAAAATAAGATTTGATTTTCATTTGATTAGATGATAAACATGTTATGCCGTGGACAGCAATTATTGTTTTAAATTACACAAGTTAAATTCTATGTGTGTAACTTGTATGATCTTGTATTGGCATTTGAAAAATAATTCCTTATACTTACCTAGCTTGTCCTGTTACGTCTATGAGAAGAAACAAACAAAAATTAAAATACGAAAAGACGTTTATTAAAACCAAATAGAACACATTAAACTGAAGTCAATGTAATATTAACTTTGATAAAAATAAGTATAATAATGTGTTGGTATGTTGAATAATGTGCACCGACAGAATAATAGCTTGTGACAGGGCATGTGATTATCATACAGTGATAAAGTCCACTATACCACCGAGTACAGGGTATTACATTGGTAAAAATTAAAAATACCATTTTTTTTCACGATCATTGATAGTAAGTCTTTTTATTAATAGGTTCCAATGTATTTATTGCATTCGTTTTTCTCTTCATATATTTTCCCCGCGAAACAACGTCATACTTACTTTCGCTTTTGAACAGTTATTGAATGTTTGATGACACATTATGCGGTATAATCTTTACAGTTACAGCATAAATTACCTTATTCAGATGTTATAACTGCATCCATTGTATTCCTTTTTTCTTCTTTTATTATGTTTTTATTATCCAAAGTTCTGCTTTTCAACTAGAAGGTCATTTGTTTTACTGTCAGATTTGTGTTTACATATTCTATATTTAGAGTGTATCGATTGAATTGGCCTTGCAATGTTGCAAACGTTTTCAGAAAATAAAGTCTGTTTCAAATTTGAGCCTTGAGTGAATAGTTTATATTGCCGTTTTAACTGTTATTAATAAAGTACTTGCTTTTATCTATCTAAATAAATGTTGATTTAAGTTTTACAAAATCTAGACTGTAATACCGTGACATTTATAAGTGATTTTTTCATAATACATTTGTATCTGCCAACCAGTCATAGCAATAGTTGACTCCTCCATTAGTGACAGTGGTAGATAAAAGAAACCAGTAAAATAATAGAAGGAAAAACAAATTCATTTGAAAGAAATTATATAAAAACAAACAAAAAAGCTTAAAATATAGATTAGGCAGATGGTTTTCTTTTTTGAATCCCTCACAGTTTCAGACTGAAAGTGAACTTTAAGACAAACCATTTTATGAGCACTAACAGATATTGCAACCAAAGATGTGTTTATCATGTTTTTAAAACATTTTTAAAGTTATTATACACCAATAGTAATCTAAACTTCAGATTAAATTGCATTTCACTCCATAAAATCATTGAGCACTTAAGAGTTATAACATTCTATTGATTTTACTCCTTAACATTATTAAGTACTAAGAGATTTTAAAACTCACGGTGTATTATTTTTTTTAAATGCGCATTGGGAGTTATTGAAACTCAAATAAATATAGGAAGATGTGGTGTGAGTGCAATGAGACAACTCTCCATCCAAATAACAATTTATAAAAGAAATCCATTATAGGTCAATGTACGGCCTTCAACACGGAGCCTTGGCTCACACCGAACAAAAAGCTATAAAGGGCCCCAAAATAACTAGTGTAAAACCATTTAAACGGGAAAACCAACGGTCTAATATATATAAAAAACGAGAAACGAAAAAGACGTATAAATTACATAATTAAACGACAACTACTGTACATCAGATTCCTTACTTAGGACAGGTGCAAACATTTGCAGCGGGATTAAACGTATTAATGGTACCAAACCTTCTCCCTTTTTCTAAAACAATAGCATAACATCACAACATAGAAAACCATTTTTTTGTACATTAAGGGTAACTGCAATTAATGTAGTCTGGTTATTTCATGTTTAGTCCATCCATTTCTTGCTTTGAAACTATTAGTTCACCTAGTACTAAGTTAAACATATTTAATTTGGGGTTGGATTCAAATGTTAGTACTAATAGTATTAATGTGCGAACTATATAAGCCAAATTGATAGTAGTAATGCAAATTTTACCCGACCAATGACCAGATCAGACTTATACCATGACAAACCAATCACTGCCTAGAGTGTCTTCTGAGTTACAGTGATCTGCAAGGATCTACATATATCGTAAATGATAAACCAAACGAGGTAATTGAACTTAGACGAATAATACAACAACCTGAAAGTGAGAAAGAAGTTAATACCAGGCAAACAATAACTACTGAGTCTTATTCACCAGCGCATAGTCTGCAGTCATAATAAAGAAATCATGGTAATGGTGAAACATAATCATACTGATGGAGTCAACACAATTCCACAAACTACCCTGACACAAGAAACATTTGCGAATTATGATACGATAATTCAAAACTTCAATATCATTAATGACGCAGTACTTAACACAATAACTGAAGTCCACGACAGCAAACACAAGAAATAAATATACAATGGGAAGATTAATGACTGTGATTTGAGTTCTTTTGACATCTTTGACGCTAGTGTCTTTCAATAAGAATAGTGTTGAAATAATTCAGGTACCAAATAAATATTGATTGATAAGTTACTATACACAGGCAAATTTTGTTCACGTAAATATCACGTGAAATTCACGTGAATTTCACATGAAATTTTTCACGTGAGATTCACTTTAAACGAGCTTATACATGAAACTCACGTGAAATTATTCACGTGAATTTCACGTGAATCTGATGTAAAATTCACGTGAATTGAGATTTCACGTGAAATTCACGTGATATTTTACATGTGAACTTCACATGAATTGAGCCTTCACGTGAAATTCATGTGAACTTTTCGCGTGAAATTAACGTGAATCGAGCTTCTTTTAAAAAAATGAAATTAAAGTGAATTCAGCCTCAATCACACAAATTTCACAGGATTTGAGCTAATTTAACATCCTTCTTAGTCTTGACCATGTGTTCATACTTCCATCCTATTTCTACTTTCTTTGTTTCCAAATGTTTTTGGTCTTTAAACGAAGAAAGCAATTAAATCATCACAGGTTATAAATAGTATCCAGGGTACCTTAGTTCACTCCTAGAACTATTTTGGTTGTGTTGGAGTCTCAATCCTCATTTGTAAATGATTTATGGACTTTATAGGAGATGTTTGCACTGATGTATATTTCATTTCAGTTGATTTTTATTATGTATGTATGAATAAGTCATATTGTGTGGTCATCAGTTTTGATACAAACCAATCACATTATGGAAAAGTACCTGCACAAGATGCCCATTCCTTTTAAGAAGGTTTTAAAGAAGAAAAAAAAAACAGTTCATCTCACAACATATGCATGTACCCGTTTAAAGCCAGAAACCATTTCAGTGGTTGTATTAAATTTCATCTTAACTAAAAAGAAATATTCAAAGAATTTGATGTTGATGGCTATTCTCGATTCATATTGTAATTTTTTATAGCCTCTAGTCAATTAAATAGATCGTGTCATATCTTTAAGATACCGGTCTTTTGTTGAGGACTGCATGTTAGAACCTAAATGCCTTCAGGTGTTTTTGTTGTAATATTCATTGCTGTCTGATTGGTGTATAGCTCATATCTCATTGTACTAATAAACTAAAATAGAAAGTTCTGTGAAATAAAGCTGATATACAAATGTACCATATTGAAAGTCTCTGTAATTTACATCCCTTTACTTCTTATTTCATATATGCAAAAATAGTGTGTTTCTCATTTAACCCTGATCTTAAGGTTAATGCATAATGTTGATCTCAAAGTTTGGCTGCACAATAAGCTAAAAAAAATTGTTATTTAATTTTTTATATAAAATTCATTTTAAAACATTTTCATTTTTTACTGTAACATGTATGTTGACACAATAATTTGAATTATCTCAGATGGTGTCATTAAAACAAAATACATATAATGGTTTGGCGATATCTTGCCACAGCTTTTATTCATAATATGATAGATTCATATGATATATAATATAGATAGATAGATAGATAGACCATAGACCATGTATATGTAGATAGATCTATGGTCGGTTACCCGAAGATAATATGGCAACAAGGTTAATAGATAGATATATATGAAGATGTATAGATGCACCGTGGGATACACTGGTGCTTTAAATTTAGAAAAAAACGTGGGATACACAAGTGTAATCTGTATTATCCAACAACCTAAAATTTCATAGTTAACATTAAGATTCTATGCAGCGAATTCTGCCACATTGACGGAGGAAAACAGAGACTCTGTCAACCGCCATAAAAAGGGCGGTTCGCTGCAAAGCTGTGAACCAGATATGAGATAACTACAGATAGGTAGATAGATAGATATTTTTATTTAACGTACAACTTGGTAAATAATATAAATATATATATATTAAATAATCTAGATAGATATTATTTAACGTACAACTTGGTACATATATATATTAAATAATCTAGGTAGATAGATAGCTATTTTATTTAACGCACAACTTGGTCCATATATATGATAAATGTCTAGATAGATAAATATATATTTTTATTTAAAGTACACCTGGTACATAATATATGTTAAATAATCTAGATGCAGTTTTGTGAACAACAAATTTTACCTACACAGATAAAAAATACTTACCAAAACTACAGCAACCAACAAGATAGTTGATTGTATTTGTATATCATAAAATATAGTATATTATAGTATATCAACAAATAATATAAAGATGTTAAGAATTCATTTCATAAGCAGGTTAAGGGTGACAAGTGAAAAACATCTAGTTGAAAAAGTTCTGGTCTGATCGAAAATCATAATATTTTATGTAGCAACCCGACAGCTTATTATAACTGCAATAAATAGTTGTAAATTCTATAGCAGCACCAGTCCATGTTTGCATTGGTCTAAATTGAGACAATCCTTACATAAGAATGATGAATCTCACACTCCATCTGATCATGTTCTTCATCTCATTGGCAAAGACCCACTCTAGAACTACCTGTGTCAATACCACTACAAGTTTATTAAAATATGTTGGATCCTTATAGTTTCATTATATATTCTGAGTTAACTTTTTAACATGCGACAAATATGCCCCCACAAAAATGCATTTCTGTGGCTAGACCTAAGTCAACCCCATCTGGAGGATGTCGGTCTGCTACAAAAACATACTTACTATTGAGGATTCTACTATTCAAACATCAAACATTGAAAATCTTCTACAATTCTGTATGGCAAATAGCTACATTGTACATGGAAGTATAGCTACATAGTAATACGAATACAATTTAAAGCATAATAAATCAAGAAAAATAATAATTCTTCTGTAAAACCCTGTATTAAGTGTCAGTATTGGATCTCCAACCCATTTAAATTCCTCCAAAATCAATGAAAGGACAGCTTCAAATACACTGAATTCATACCAACGCAAGATAAGAAAATATTGCTAAACTTCAGCATGACTCTGGCCTGGAGTGTTTAATACCTTCTTAAAAACTCAAACCTCAATTTTGACACACATTAAATTACTAAAAAAAAAAAAATATCCAATCCTAGTAAATTAGTAATGTCACAATTTGTTCAGAGAGATACAAAATGTACAAGTAAGCAATACCTTAACAATTCATAAAGAGATAGGAAATGAATTCAATAAATCAACTAGAGAACCGAACTCATGAAAAAAAGAAAGATTGTCCTCTCTGATACATGGTATGTACGGGTGGTGTGGAACTTACAAATAAACGGTTACTAAAGGTCTGAAATAACTGTAAAAATTCCCTTGGGGTAATAGCAGGATAAACATCTGCAGTTGCGGCCGCATCTGAAGCAATCCCTCAAAAAACCAGAAATGGCTTCATCCATAATGATTTGTTTTTTACCAGGTCACTGATTAGTGATAATGAATGTCATACTAAACTCAAATCTAAAATAAAAGTTCATCCCAAGCTAACATAGGCCAGAGGCACCAGACTTGGAACAGATACTTAAATGGCGAGGGGTTAAACAAGTTTTTCAAAATCTCACCTAAATGAAGAAGAAGCAACGCACAACAATACGCACAGTAAAAATCATAAAGAGTCCAATATCAGAATAAGTAACAAATTAAACAAAACAAAAATTGAAAATGACGATATTACAAAAATCGACAAGGGACTACAAACAGTTACCAACATGCCAGCTCCAGACCTCAATTAAACTGTTCGAAAAACTATGTCTTGAATATACGAAAATCTAGCACCAACCCGTCATGGGGGTTTAATATAATATCACCATAAAATATATTAGAAAAACATAACTCTTATCATACCTGCAACTGGTTTGAAAATAAAGGAGTTTTAGTCTGATGCATACATTTGTAGATGTGCAAGTGAAACAATATTGAAGCCAAGATAAGCCATATATATGCAGGCAACAGTATTTCTAATTTATAATATAAGTTTGCTTTTATGTTTTGTTAGTTTTTGAGGTAAAAGCTGACATTTGTCCGTTGTAAAGTGTATTACCATAAATAATTGGATGGTCAATACCTGAATGTGTAAGATGACTATGTAGGAGTGAAATTATTATAATGTAAACGCCCATAAATACAAAGCAAGAATAACTGGATCAACTCAGGCAAACGCAAATTAAAAGAATGACTATGGAAATCCTATGCTAGAGTCTAAATCCTTGTAAGCAGAAACAAACATTTAGTATAACAGCAGCAACCACTCTCTCTCTCTCTCTCATCTTGGGTTTGAACCAGGTTGTCCAAATGAAACCTTATTTCCATTAAAGGACAAGGTGATTTGAACTTGGATATCACAAGAAGGCCTATATTAATCAAAGTAAACCTGGTTAAAGTTACCTGTTAGGACATCCAAAAGTTATAAAGAATGACCTGTGTTACACAAAAAACAAAACACAAACAAGTGCTTAACAACATCTGGATACCCTCATAATTAAAAGCATAACATTTCAAATAGTCCCAGCATTCATGCTAACTGTTACTGAAATTCAACCTGTACTATAATTTCATAATAAATAACAACCATAATTTGGAATCAACTGTTGCCAAGCAACCAGTAGCCTAGGGCCAATGATTTATGCAAATGAAAAGTTCCTCGTAATGCACCAGCCTAAAATATCAAACGGCACCTACACATACAGTGTACGATACTCATAAATGGGGCAACTTCTAGAATTCCCAGGATGAAGATTACAATACATTCTAGACTAGTATATATATGAATTAAAGCTGTTTTCGACACCTAAATACTAAAGATTTTTAACGGTGGAGCAGACTGCAAGACAAGCTGTAAATAATTACTTAGTTTGTACTAGATTTTCTTATATTACATGTACATATCCGTTTAACTGCTACTGACAAATTTAAATTACACAAAACTTGAAATAGTCTCATTTAAAAGTTGATTACAAGATAAAACCATAGGACCCCTTTTTTCCCTTAATATATATATACATGTATTAAAAAAAATCAATAATAATGAAAATGTCCCACACCCTGAGACTGGTGGTAGGGTTTGTGGCAAACAGCAATAAGAAGTCTGTCCTAAATTAGTGATCAATAAATATACACTTCTATAAACTTTTGTCCTTTAAATTGTGGTTCTTTATTGCAAAATTTGTATTCATGCAGTACATGCATATCTGATTTTTTTGTATCAGGTTATTAAACAAGATAAATATTATAATGTTATATAAATCGATAGCGTCCTCCATTTAAAATGTGATAAATACCAAACAACAATTAAAAGTTTCAATGTAATATATTATATAACAATTACATAGAATATAACCTCATATTTAAGAAAGTTTTTTTTATTTCAAACACATGATGCGGCATCCCATCATTGTAAGGCCATATAGATTTGTAAAAGTAACACATTCGGCAATTTTAAGTTTAGAAACTGAGATATAAACGTTACACAAATGTTTTCAATCTAACCCATAAGATTAGAAAAAGTTGTCTTAATCTATATAAATATGTTTGTTATATGTTGTAATCACATGTACATTTTGTACATGAGGGGGTTTAACTTAAAAGTAATATACTGCTTTTAGCTAGTAAATCTGATGATTACCTGAAAAATTCTCAACTGGAGCATACCAATGCAAAGCTCTAGGGGTTGGCATAAATAACATCTGATGATGATTCAATGTACAAATGTAGGTGACCAAAGGAGTTGAGTTAGTGGCGTGATGAGTCGTGAATCCAGTCCAGTCTGGTAACCCATCTGTAAAAACTGGTGCGTCCTTGTTGTCCAAGTCTCTGGTCCAACTGTTACAACCCTTGGCCTTGTTCTGTGGCCGAGCAAGGTCTCTAACTGATCTACCCAACATTGTGCTACAACTCAACAAAAAGTAAATATTAGTTCCACCATGCTTCATAGCATTGACATAACAAAACCAAATGACTGTACAAAGAAACAATAACAATAACAAATTAAAAACCATTGATGGTCTTTCCACCAGTATTGATTTTTTTTATATGAAAATATTAAAATTTAGTTTTAAATGTCAATTTCAGCGTCAAATGACAACTTATTGTACGCTGATTCCAAAAATATAAGGTTTTACATACTTTTACAATAATTTGTTACAAAAATTAGTTACTTCCGGTTTACAAAAGATCACTTACGGTTAGATTTTTCAACGTCATACTGCTTGCAACCTTATGCAAAAAGTCTAATAGCTTTCACATGAATACATATGAGGTAAAAGCAAAGGTCAAAATCTAGAACGTTAAATTAACATATGACCTTGAGCTCAATTTCAAGGTCATGAACCAAGGACATCAAATCAAAAGACTCTAGGTCTTTACTTTATATTGTTAATGAGTTATATTACCATACGACTCATATTAGATATAAAAGGGGGGAAAACTAGCAACAAATGTTTACGTACCCTTTCGACTAAAATTTATGTGTAACTACATGTCGCGACTAACAATTATGTGAAAATATTTTGTCGATATCTTATAAGATTTCTGAAAATAAGAGATAACAAGCCAAAATCAAAAAAATAATCATGACCTTGACCTTTGACCTTGACCTCATTTTCCTTTTTTTGGACCAAGGACCTCAAATCAAAAGACCCTAGGTCTCTAACACTTATGGTTTTCCAGTTAAAAATGCATATCACTTATATCAAATATAAAAGGGGAAAAAACTCTCATATGGAGTCTCCGGATAGCTTCGGTCAAAATAAATCAAATCATCCTGAGGATATAACGAGCAATTTGGTAAAATAAATTTGTCGGTTTCTTATACGGTTGTGAATATTAAGCGATAACAAGAAAAACAGTGTTCGGGGAGATAACTCTTACATGGATAAGATTTTGGTTACGCGGTGTCAGTTTCAAAAGCGTATTAATTGTTCAATATCATATACCATATATCTAAGCGACATCTTGCGAAACAGAAAAATTGCGAAGGAACAAAAAGTTGGCGGAAGAAAAAAAAATAATAATTAAAAACCAATTGTTCAGAGAACCATTGATTGTCTTTCCTCCACTTACAACATATTTTGATGTGAAAATATTAAAAATTCAGTTGATATGTCAGTTCCTATGGCTTTATGATGTCTAAATATGAATTTGGAGCAAAGATAAAAATCTAGAACGTCCAATTAACCTATGACCTTGACCTCAATTTCAAGGTCATAGACTAAGGATCTCAAACCTAAAGACACTAGTTCCTTAATATGTATGGTTCATGAGTAATATCACTTTACGCATAATTCTAAACATAAGAGGGGCGAAAACTCCCATTTATTGTCTACGCACCCTTTCAACCAAAATTTATAAGTTACAACATGTCGCAATTAACAATTTAGTAAAAATAATTTGTCGATAAGTTATACGGCTTTTGAAAATAAGTGAAAATAAGCCAAAATCAAAATTTATAATATGACCTTGACCTTTGACCTTGACGTTGACCTTATTTTCATTTTTTTGGACCAAGGATCTCAAATTAATCACTTATGGTTTACCAGTTAGAAATGCATATTCTTATATCAAACATAAAAGGGGGGATAACTCTCATATTGAATCTATATACGGCTTCGGTCAAAATAAAACAGCACATCCTGAGGATATAACGAGCAATTTCGAAAAATAAATTTGTCGGTTTCTTATACGGTTGCGAAGCCTTAGAGATAACAAGGAAAACAGTGTTCGGGAAATAACTCTTACAAGGGAAAATATTTGGTTAAGCAGAGTTGGTTTCAAAAGCGTATAAACTGTTCGATATCATATTCCAAAAATCTAAGCGACATCTTGCGAAACAAAAAAACAGCGAAGGAAATGAATTACGCGGAAGAAAAAAAAAAAAAAATAATTAAAAACCAATTGTTCAGAGAACCATTGATGGTCTTTCCACCAGTTAAGACCTTTTTTTATATGAAAATATTAAAATTTGATTTTAAATGTCTATTTTAGAGTCAAATGACAGCTTATTGAACGCTTATTCCAAAAACATATGGTTTCTTTACAAAAAGATATAAATTAGGGAGACCATTTTTTACTTCCGGTTTAAAATATGTTACTTCCGGTAATTTTTTATTGTTTACTTAGCACTGATTCCAAAAATATATGGTTCTATATACTTTTTCATTAATTAAGTATAAAATATAGCTACTTCCGGTTTACAAAAGGTCACTTCCGGTTGTCTTTTTCTAGATCACATTGCTTGCAACCTAATTTAAAAAGTCCCATGTCTTAAACATGTATACATATGAGGTAAAAGCAAAGGTCAAAATCTAGAACGTTACATTTACCTTTGACCTTGAGCTCAATTTCGAGGTCATCAACCAAGGACCTCAAATCAAAAGACTCTAGGCCTCTACAATATATTGTTAATGAGTTGTATTACCTTACAACAAATATTAGATATAAAAGGGGTCAAAACTGGCATCAAATGTCTATGTACTTTTTCGACTAAAATTTACGTGTTACGACATGTCGCAACTAACAATTTAGTAAAAATAATTTGTCGATAAGTTATACGGCTTTTGAAAATAGTGAAATTAAGCCAAAATCAAAATTTATAATATGACCTTGACCTTTGACCTTGACCTTATTTTCATTTTTTTGAACCAAGGATCTCAAATCAAAAGACCCTAGGTCTCTATCACTTATGGTTTACCAATTATAAATGCATATTCTTATATTAAACATAAAAGGGGGGATACCTCTCATATGGAATCTATATACGGCTTCGGTCAAAATAAAACAGAACATCCTCAGGATATAACGAGCAATTTGGAAAAATAAATTCATCGGTTTCTTATACGGTTGCAAAGCCTTAGAGATAACAAGGAAAACAATGTTCGGGGAGATAACTCTTATTTGGGAAAGTATTCGGTTAAGCAGAGTTGGTTTCAAAAGCGTATAAACTGTTCGATATCATATTCCAAAAATATAAGCGACATCTTGTGAAACAAAAAAACAGCGAAGGAAAAAAATTAGGCGGAAGAAAAAAAAAATTAATTAAAAACCAATTGTTCAGAGAACAATTGAAGGTCTTTCCACCAGTAAATATCTATTTTGATATTAGAATATCAAAAATCAGTCTAAAATGTCAGTTCCTATGGCTTTATGATGTAAAGATATGAATTTTAAGCAAAGGTCATAATCTAGAACGTCAAATTTATCTATGACCTTGACCTCAATTTCAAGGTCACAAACTGAGGATCTCAAATCAAAAGACCCTAGGTCTCTAATATGTATAGTTAATAAGTTATATCACTTTACGCATAATTTTAGATATGATCGGGGCTAAAACTCCCATTTATTGACTACGCACCCTTTCAACCAAAATTATTAAGTTACGACATGTCGCAACTAACAATTGAGTAAAAATAATTTGTCGATATCTTATAAGGTTAATGAAAATGAGTGGAAATAAACCAAAATCAAAATTTAGAATATGACCTTGACCTTTGACCTTGACCTAATTTTCATTTTTTTGGACCAAGGATCTCAAATCAAAAGACCCTAGGTCTCTATCACTTATGGTTTTCCAGTTTAAAATACATTTCAAAATTTCAAATACAAAAGGGGAAATAACTCTCATATGGAATCTCGATACGGCTTCGGTAAAAAAAACCCAGAACATCCTTAGGATTTAACGAGCAATTTGGAAAAATAATTTGTCGGTTTCTTATACGGTTGCGAAGTCTTAGCGATAACAAGAAAAACAGTGTTCAGGGAGATAACTCTTATATGGGAAAGTATTCGGTTAAGCAGAGTTGGTTTCAAAAGCATATAAACTGTTCGATATCATATTCCAAATATCAAATCGACATCTTGCGAAACAAAAAAACAGCGAAGGAAAAAAATTCGGCGGAAGAAAAAAAAAAATAATAATAATCAGAAGAAAACCAATAGGTCTTTCCACGGAAAAGTGGAAAGACCTAATAATCAGAAGAAATCCAATAGGTCTTTCCACGGAAAAGTGGAAAGACCTAATAATCAGAAGAAATCCAATAGGTCTTTCCACGGAAAAGTGAAAAGACCTAATAATCAGAAGAAAAACAATAGGTCTTTCCACGGAATAGTGGAAAGACCTAATTACGTATACTCATACATGTAGTTGTGTCGATAATAGTCACAATAATTTAAAAAAAAAATTCAAAATTAGTATATATACAGATTTATATATTTATTAAACTTAAATCCATTGTCAGTTGATAGTAACATGGTGTAATATTAGTATATTAAAGCCAGAATTGGTAGCTACGACGTAACCATACAGATATATAATTCAAGCTGTGGCTTGTTTACATATGGCTAAATTCTTGATTTAGCTGAACTATTCATACCATATCGACATAGTCTAGGCTAGAGAGGTAGTACCAACTAAAAAATGTATAAATGTCACTGTGATGAACGACTCTTGACAATTTTTAGTACACAAATGTGTAGGTACACGCAAAATTTATAGCCGGATATATACAGATAATGATAATATTTGCTTAAATCCACCAGCAAGCTAACATTTAGCAATGATTTCTTTTGGCTACTGCTTCTTGACTCCGGGTATGGTCTCTGTTCAAGATTTTCAAGATTTTTGTTTATTTGTATCGAAAGTTGAACTTCCGGTTACGAACCTGGGTCCTTCGCCCTGTCGCGGAGTGCCAGTTTGTAAAACAACATTACTTCCCTTGAAAATGGACTGTTGTGAAATTAACATTTAAATATTACTGTTGATATAAATTATTGATAAATTGATTGTTTTACAAGTCATAATATCTATTTACTTTATTTGTTGACGATATTCACAGATTTTGATATATTTGCAACTTATCATTTACTTATAGAGCTTTCGTATCGATCTTGCTCTTGTAAAATTAGTTCTGAGATAAATATTATTAAATTGCTTAATCATTTAGAGAGCCACGGTCTTCCTATAGAAACTTTTTACGGTAGGTGCTTTTATGAAAGAAACGCTACGCAACACTGCTTGTCGACACTAGTCACTCTGCAGTATAGCTTTACATATAAAAGTTATATATAGAACAAAATTTCTATCTTCAGTCTTGCTGGTCTTGCACAGACCTCACCATATTTTGTCGTACATTTGAATACTTTTATCTTTATCATTTTATAATATTGTTGATATTTGCTAAATTGTAATTTATTATAATAAACTATGAAAAATTGCTAGTGTTAAGTTCTACAAAGCCACTGAATATGAAGGATCAGAGACTCGGGATTCCGATACCTACTCTTTACACGGTCTGGGGTAAAATATGTTAAAGTTGACACAGAAAATACGCAACGTAAAAAACCCTCCGGTTACATTTTGGTGGCAGCGGTGGGATCCTGAGGCGAAACATCTGATCTTCTCATAGGCTGCAGCACTATTTATACAATTAAATATGTAGTTTAAAATTGTGAAATTTAAATCTTTTACAATGTATTTCATTTTGCTTAGTTTGAGTGAATAGAAATCACCTCTTACATAACAGAGTTCATTAAAGGAACACTGTTCACTGAGGTTTCAAGTTTACATGTTTATTTTTATTTGAAATACATTGTCATGCTTTATCATAGGTATGAAATAATGATGAGTAACAATTTCAGTTTTAGTTTACAGAAACTGATAGATATAGAATGGCAGAGATACAGTATGTATTGATATTAATTTATAAAATGTATATATTGCATAGATGATGAAGTGTTTAATGCTTTGAATGAAAGTTTTAAAAGCTTAGAATTTTAACAATGTTTAAGTTAGAATGGTATATTTTGATCATATTGTCTTTATACATTCAGTAATTATATATAGCTCAAGATGAATGTGTATGAATCGACAGGAACAACATTGTTGTATCCTTTTGGTCCATTTAAAGGGCCGTCGCTTACATCATTTTATTTTATGCTAACTTGCTTCAAGATTATAATGTTTATGTGGATATAAGCTAGGCTGCGAACATGATTGTTTCGGCACGATGATGGACGTGTTTTAAAACGCCAATATGAGCCTCTGACTCACGTTTATATCGCTAGGGCCTGTTAAAAAGAGCTGGTCGCAGCATGATTGTTTCATTGTATAGTAAATATATCTTAAACTCATACAGAATATCTACTTCTGAGACAGTTACACAATTTCCATAGCATTTGACACAACAGTTTACTGGGTGACGATTCAGTGTAACTATTTGTTTAATTTTGTTGTTCAATTTTTCAGCACTTGTTTTCAGTGAGGGTGATGATATGACATAATATACGTGTGTTAGAACTAGTATTGGAGATGACCTGATCACCATTTCTAGTGTTAGAATGATGAAGGAATTCGATTGTGTTTTAGTACGGCGGCTTTGTGAAAAATTGTGCACATCCTGCTACAAGCATGAAAATTGGCATAGACCTTCCTCAACTATTACTCTTTTATTTCAGATAGGGAGGCATTTGAAAAAAATGTCTCACTTCCGATAAAATCCAAAATGGCGGACATCATACTTAAATCAGCCCAATATCGAAGGCTAGTGTGTCAAAATGTGTTATTATCGTGCTACTATCATAATATTTGGTACAAACCTTTGTTTTTCACTACTTTTGGATAAATGAAATAGATTAAATGTCTTCAGAAACCCTACTTCCGGTTAAAATCAAACATGGCGGACATTGTACTTAAACAAGCTTATTTTTTAGGGAGCGTAATTGAAATGTGTTTTAACGTACTGCTACTATCATTACATTGTGCAGGAACCTTCTTTGGTGCTTCTAATGGATACAATGTATCAGACATATGTCTTAAAAACCCTTACTTCCGGTAATATCCAAAATGGCGAACATAGAAATATCAATTTATTATTCAAATTTTCAACTTGAGTTTAAAATGTAAATAAAATGATTTTTTTTATGCTGGTCATTAAACTTTTGGTTGTAAGTTATCCCCAAAACTACTAATTCTATCATGTTGTAAATGTTTAAATATAAAGTTAACACTTCGGGTAAAAATATGACGTTAATTTCAAAGATGAGTCCTCAATACATTTCTTCGATGTAGAGTTTTGGATAGATTGGTTATAACAAAATAAAATCACTATAGTACTAAAACATGTTTAAAATTACTACAATTTTCGGCCAACAATAACGATCACCACGACATGCACACATCGCAGTGCACGGGAGACCCGATTTTCCACATTAAAAATGACCGAGGCATCCTTTCTTACATCCACAATGTACAAGCTTCTGACAAAATGATGAGGCCTCAGAAAGAGTTTTTTTTAAAAGGGACCCTCTTTGTCCCTTCGCAATCCATTAGTGCCTGGACTGGGTAGCATAAGAGCCAATCCCAAACTCGTCTCACTAAACGTCTGCATTAGTATATTGCACGTTTTACATGCTTGAAAAGACTAGACCAAGTTGTGGGAATAGCCTCACTTATAATAAGCCTTCCCTTTTGTGCAAAAAATGATATTCTTACTTCGTTAGTTCTATCTGATAAGTTTGTGCGATCTTACAGTAAAACCCCGGTGATTTAGGCTGATCAATCATCATTCTTTATGTTAAAGTCACATCTTCAAATACCATCAATGTCTCCCACGCAGTCTTTTTTTCCTTTTCAAGCAAAGAGAGAACCGTATCACAACCGGTAAAGGTATGGGTCAGAAATAAGTGTGTGTGATCACTCTTTGCCTAGTGCATTTGAAAGGCCATTGATAGATTTTAATCCAAAGTCATTTGCCATCCCAAACACAATCCATAGTTCGTCTGCAGCTATCTCACGGAATAGCGAAATAGTATTGACAGCATCATCAGTGATTGTTAATCATGACTCGTTTAAGTTCGTGTTTCACTGCATCAGACACATTCACCATGATTTTAGTGTCTGTTTCTTTATGTGAACATGGTGCTACACTTGAAATACATCAAGTGGTGGATAAAATAGAATATCCTGAGCATTTGTTGCTACAAATACCATACTCATCAAAGACTTCATCCACTCTTGTTACAGTTTCAAGGTATTTTATTAAGGTAAGAACATAATACTCAAACATCATACTCGTTAGGAAACACCTTGAAACTGTAACAACAGTGGATTTAGTGTCGGATTCAAACATAGACAATACTGGTAGTTTAAAAGCTGCTAAAAGAAGCAAGAGCAACATTTTGGGGAATACACAGACGAATCCAGGGTTAAAAAACATCCTCAAAATTGGCAAAGTTTTCTGAGAGATGACGACAATAAGAAAGAACTTTTAAGTTTTCATTCACAGAAGCTTGCTCAATACAATTTTGAGTACAAGATAGTTGTAGCAACAAGGCTCAGGATGTTCAATATTATCCACCACTTGACGCTGTTTCAAGTTTAGAACCATGTTTACAAGACTGACACTAGAATCAAGATCGATGTGTCTGATGCAGTGAAACACAGACTTAACTGAGTCATGACTCGAACAGTCGATACTGATGTCATTGCTGTTTCGCTATTCCGTGACATAGGGGCTGACAAACTTTGGTTTGCATTTTGAAGGGGGAACAGCTTAAGATATATATCTATCCATGACCGTTAAAATGCACTAGGCATTAAAAGATAACACGTTTGCTGGAAAAGGAACTGCGTTGGTGACATTAATGGCGTTTGAAGATGTGACTTTAGCATTTAGAATGAAGATTGACCAGCCAACACCACCATATGGATTTGATAAATTTAATGTCATTGAAAACGATACGTGGTTTTGTTGTAAGATCGAAAAAAACTTATCAGATTGGGTTAACAAAGCAAGAAAATATGTGTTTTTGGAATTAATGGATGTGAGGACCAATACCACAGTTTTTTGTAAATGTGGAAAATCAGCTCTCCGATTGTGAATTGCGGCCTAACGAGTATGCTGATTGAGTATTATGTCCTTACCTTAATAAAATACCTTGAAACTGTAATACGAGTGGATGAAGTCTTGGATGCGTATGGTAGTTACAGCAAAAAATGGTCAGGACATTCTATCTTATCCACCACGTGATGTATTTCAAGTTTAGCACCAAGTTCACATTTAGAGGCAGACACTAGAATCATGGTGCATGTGTCGGATGCAGTAAAACACGAACTTAAACGAGTCATGATTCGAACAGTCGTAATGATGATGCTGTCACTACTGTTTCGCTATTCCGTGACATAGGGGTACACGAACTATGGATTGTTTTTGGAGGGCAAAAGACTTTGGATTAACATCTATCAAATGCACTAGGCAATGAGTGATCTGACACACTTATTGTTATCCATGCCTTTACCTATTGTGATGTGGTTCTCTTTTTGCTTGAAAGGAAAAAAAAACTATGTGGGAGACATTGATTGCATTTGAAGATGTGACATAAAGAATGATGATTGATCAGACTAAATCACCGGGGTTTTACTGTAAGATCGCACAAACTTAACAGATGGGTAAATCATGGTTAACAAAGCAAGAAAATAATTATTTGCGCAAAGGGGAAGACTTTTTGAGGCTATTCCCACAACTTGGTCTAGTCTTTTCCAGCATGTAAATCATGCAATATACTTAGGTAGATGTTTAGGGAGACGAGCTTTGAATTGGCTCTTATGCTACCTACTTCAGGCGGGGACAAAGAGGATAACTTTTAAAAAACGTTTTTTGAGGCCTCATCATTTTGTCAGAAGCTTGTACATTGTGGATGTAAGAAAGGATGCCGCGGTCATTTTTAATGTGGAAAATCGGGTCTCCCGTGCACTGCGATGTGTGCATGTCGTGGTGATCGTTATTGTTGGCCGAAAATTGTAGTAATTTTAAATATGTTTAAGTACTATAGTGATTTTATTTTGTTTTAACCAATCTATCCAAAACTCTACATCGAAGTAATGGATTGAGGACTCATCTTTGAAATTTACGTCATATTTTTACCGGAAGTGTCAACTTTATAATTAAACATTTACAACATGATAGAATTAGTGGTTTTGGGGATAACTTAAAGCCAAAAGTTTAATGACCAGCAAAAAAAAAAAAACTCATTTTCTTTACATTTAAAAAAAAGTTGAATATTTGAATAATAAATTGATATTTCTATGTCCGCCATTTTTTATATTACCGGAAGAAAGAGTTTTTAAGACATATGTCTTATTCATTATAGCCATCAGAAGCACCAAAGAAAGGTTCCTGCACAATGTAATGATAGTAGCAATACGTTAAAACACATTTCAATTACGCTCCCTAAAAAATAAGCTTACTTTATTACAATGTCCGCCATGTTGGATTTTAACCGGAAGTAGGGTTTTTGAAGACATCTAATCTATAAAATATACCAAAAGTAGTACATAACAAAGGTTTGTACCAAATACTATGCTAGTAGCATGATAATAACACCTTTTCAAATACTAGCCTTCGATATTAGGCTGATTCAAGCAAGACGTCCGCCATTTTGGATTTTACCGGAAGTGAGACATTTTTTTCAAATGCCTCCCTATCTGAAATAAAAGATTAATAGTTGAGGAAGGTCTATGCCAAATTGCATGCTTGTAGCAGGATGTGCACAATTCATCTGAAATATGCTTGTAGCCGCCGGACTATTTCGTGTGCAATATAAAAAAAAATACCGTGAAATAATATATGTGAAAGAATATTGCTGTGTTTAAATGGAGAATTTAGAACCATTCATACCTGCCTTGTTTTTAAACTTGATGGCTTCAGTTTTTTAGTTGGGAGGAATGTGGCGGAGAGCCAGTTTTTAAAACAACATTAATTCCCTTGAAAATGGACTGTTTTGAAATTAACATTTAAATATTACTGTTGATATAAATTATTGATAAAATTGATTGTTTTACAAGTCATAATATCTTTTTACTTTATTGTGCTTTAATTTGTTGAAGATATTCACAGATTTTGATTATATTGCAACTTATCATTTACTTATAGAGCTTTTCTATTGATCTTGCTCTTGTAAAATTAGTTCTGAGATAAATATTTGTTAAATTGCTTAATCAGTTAGAGAGCCACAGTCTTCCTATAGAAACTTTTTACGGTAGGTGCTTTTATAAAAGAAAAGCTACTCAACACTGCTTGTCGACACTAGTCACTCTGCAGTATAGCTTTACATATAGAAAGCTTGATGGCCTTGCACAGACTTTACCAATAACTGTAAGATGACATTGTTACATATAGAACAAAATTTCTATCTTCAGTCTTGCTGGTCTTGCTGGTCTTGCACAGACCTCATCATATTTTGTCACTTTTATGTGAGTTTTTACTTATTTACATTTGAATACTTTTATCTTTATCATTTTATAATATTGTTGATATTTGCTAAATTGTAATTTATTATAATAAACTATGAAAACTTGCTAGTGTTAAGTTCTACAAAGCCACTGAATATGAAAGATCAGAGACTCGGGATTCCGATACCTACTCTTTACACGGTCTGGGGTAAAATATGTTAAAGTTGACACAGAAAATACGCAACGTAAAAACCCCTCCGGTTACAGCCCCAAAGAGTACGTCCCTTTTACGTTCATATCCTTTCATGGAATATTTGCTGTATATGTGCTATGAAAGATCTAGATACACAATAACCGATGTATACCCTCTTAAGGAAAATTTACTTTTAATTCGGAATTTTCGGGAGTTCATTAAATAACACCTGCCCCACAACACATAATCATTTAAAGACACGTTACTAACCTGCATGATCTGTTACAGCGCAAAATACAATTTGTTAGGCTTACCCAAAGGCACTAGAAGATCTGTCAATACTCAATTTCAATAGTAAAAGATATGGGGAAAAAGTAATATATAAAAAAATTAAAATAAAAACAAATTAAACTCGTCGTGCATCTAATTTATGTAGAAATATACAATAACGCATGGTAAACATGATTATAATCTGCAAATCTTAGGACAATGTTGCATCTAATTACTCACACTTGTAAAAATTAAATAATTATAAAAATGAAAACGAATAATCCATTCATGGGACCAATTTCTCATTCAGTCTTTGCATGTGCTCTCCACGTGGCGATGCAATATGGTTAAAAAATGACGATCGATAAAACGAATTCTTTCTAAGATTACTTCTAATAAACATTAGAAGCATGAGTCAGGTTATTACCATACAAATTCTCACACTAGTTTACTTTACCATTTCAATTTTCAAGTTTACCGCTTACAAAATTTAAACAGCTTGCTTGCTGCGATGAAATTCTAAAAAGGACTAAATGACGTCACAGAATATAACGTCACACATGTTGGGTAAATCTAAAACATGAAACACAATCCGTGAGTGGCCCCGGCGATAACTGAATTTAAGTCTATTAACTTAAATTCCATTGTATTATAATTCTGAAAGTACTTGAGGTTGAAAAAATATACACAATAGTTAATTCCAGTTGGTTTAAACTTCTTGAATACACCACTACATGTACTTTGACTCTGTTAATAATGTTTAAGACTCCTCTTCTGCATTATATAATTCCGTTTTGTTCCCAAGGATTCCTTCATACATTTGCACTTTTCCTCCTAAGATGTTGCTCCAATAATAAAATCCTGTAATGCATACTTAGCAATCAGACTCTTGGAATACTTCCTACAGTTCCTGTAATATAACAAAATCAGCATGTTTGTTTTTGTAGTCAAGCTAAAAAGATTACATCAATTTAATATGTTTAATATCCAATGATTTATCAAACTTATAAAAGGAGATAACTGTATTGTATTTTAAGCTTCGACATGATCTATTGGTGATTTGATGGTGATTTATTGTACCCAGTTAACATAACCAATCATGACCCATAACAGTCTTCACGTGAGTGGCAGGTCAGGCAGCCCAGGCTGGTAAAATCAGACCTACAGGCCAATAGAATCTAACTAAAAATTTTCAAAAATTAATCTGCGGGCCTGTAGATTTAGCAGTTCAGCCCGAAGACTGCCCATAAAACAAATACTGTCAAGAAAATAATACCAAGTCCAAGGTAAGAAAAACCAAGCCAGACAGACATGTGCACCTTGCAATCATTATCTACACCAAATATAGTTGATCTCTTAATTAATTATAGCTTGTATATAGTATACAACAAACAGACCAAAATATGAATTTTATTATTGACCAATGAACCATGAATATCAGGTCATGGTAAGATGAACCCTGCCCAGACAGACATGTACACTATACAATCAGTTGCAGACAAGACAAAAATGATGATTCATGATACCAGTAATTGTTTAATCTTGGTCAAGATCTTTTGATAATTTTCCTCAAACAACATGAAGCATACCACATGGGAATATCAATATGAAATAAGAATCGAAATCTTAGGAAATAAAATCATATTGTCATAAATAAATGTACTTGAACTGAAAAATGGTAACTAAATGCCTAATTCAATACATGTATATATAGCAGATTAACTTTACCATTGATCTGTTGATTAATAGTATTTTTTTATTTTATCAGTTTGTGTGGACTCCTTTTTAAATTTTCACAGGCATTACAGGATTCGGCATTTTTGTTATTTACCATTTTGACTACAAATACTGTAACAAACACATACCAGTCGAATGGACTGTTGCTCTAGGGTCTCCTCTACATGTATGTCTAATCAATTCATTCATTTAATTGTATAACTTCACTTCCGCTTATATCTTGGGAGCTACACATATGTAATTCTTAAAATCTAAATTCCATTAACATGATTAATTATTATAAATATATAAGCCCTGAACCTGATAAATGTTTTCCAAATAAAACCAGATGCTCCGCAGGGCGCAGCTTTATACGACCGCAGAGGTTGAACCCTGAACGGTTGGGGCAAGTATGGACACAACATTCAAGCTGGATTCAGCTCTAAATGTAGATTGTGATTAAATAGTTGACACAGCATAGGTTTCTTACACAGAATGAATGTGGTCTAATATAAACTTAAAATTTGTTTTTTGCCTTTGAGCAATTCACTATGCTGTTGAATATTAATCCTCTCAAAAAAATGTTTGAAGAAATTTTCTTTTTATTTATAAAATCTGAAATGATCAAAAAAATTGACCCCCCCCCCCCCATTTTTTTTCACATCCCCCTTTTCCTTATTCCAAAACTGATCTCAATTCAAATTACTAATGGAGTTTGCATAAAATATTAAAATGTAAAAAAAAGTGCTTGTTATCACTGAATGGTAAAGATTGTTTTAATTTATCAGTTGGTAGTAAAAGTGAATATACATTGTGTATTGTATAAAATAATGATTAAAGTTGATTCAACTACTATTCTGGACAAAGAACGATAACTCCAATTGAAAATTTCTTGCTATTGCGCAATATTATGCAATTATATATTTCTTTCTATTGCGCAATACTGTGCAATTGAAATACCTGCTATTGCGCAATATTATGCAATTAGATATTTCTTGCTATTGCGCAATACTGTGCAATTGAAAATACTTGCTATTGCACAATACTGTCCAATTGAAGATTTCTTGTTATTGCGCAATACTGTGCAATTGAAAATTTCTCGCTATTGCACAACACTGTGCAATTGAAGATTTCTTGCTATTGCTGAATACTGTGCAATTGAAAATTTCTTGCTATTGCACAATACTTAATATAATAATTTTGGATCCTGATTTGGACAAACTTGAAAACTGGGCCCATAATCAAAAATCTAAGTACATGTTTAGATTCAACATACCAAAGAAGCCCAAGAATTCAATTTTTGTTAAAATCAAACTTAGTTTAATTTTGGACTCTTTGGACTTTAATCAAGTTTAATGTAGGCCAATTTAAAAACAGGACCAACAATTAAGAATCTACATACACAGTTAGATTTGGCATATCAAAGAACCCCAATTATTCAATTTTTGATGAAATCAAACAAAGTTTAATTTTGGACCCCGATTTGGACCAACTTGAAAACTGCATGGGCCAATAATAAAAAAATCCAAGTACATTTTTAGATTCAGCATATCAAAGAACCCCAAGGATTCAATTTTTGTTAAAATCAAACTCAGTTTAATTTTGGACCCTTTGGACCTTAATGTAGACCAATTTGAAAACGGGAC
Organism: Mytilus edulis; assembly: GCA_019925275.1. Lineage (NCBI taxonomy): Eukaryota > Metazoa > Mollusca > Bivalvia > Mytilida > Mytilidae > Mytilus > Mytilus edulis. The sequence goes on along the minus strand of CM034358.1, from coordinate 75,808,747 downwards.
CAAAAATAAAGAATCTACATACACAGTTAGATTCGGCATATCAAAGAACCCAAATTATTCAATTTTTGATGAAATCAAACAAAGTTTAATTTTGGACCCTTTGGGCCCCTTATTCCTAAACTGTTGGGACCAAAACTCCCAAAATCAATCCAAACCTTCCTTTTGTGGTCATAAACATTGTGTTTAAATTTCATAGATTTCTTTTTACTTATACTAAAGTTATGGTGAGAAAACCAAGAAAAATGCTTATTTGGGCCCCTTTTTGGCCCTTAATCCCAAAATTAATCCCGACCCTCCTTTTGTGTTCTTAAACCTTGTATTTAAATTTCATTGATTTCTATTTACTTATAGTAACTTATACTAAAGCTATAGTGCGAAAACCAAGAAAATGCTTATTTGGGCCCTTTTTGGCCCCTAATTCCTAAACTGTTGGGACCAAAACTTCCAAAATCAATCCCAACCTTCCTTTTGTGGTCATAAACCTTGCGTTTAAATTTCATAGATTTCTATTTTCTTGAACTAAAGTTATAATGCGAAAACCAAAAGTATTCGGACGACGACGCTGACGCCAGAGTGATACCAATATACGACCAAAAAATAGCAATACAACTGAAAATTCATTTACCGTAAATATATGTCAAATTCACACTACCAACTGTTGTAAAAAATATTTTCCAAGAGCAGTGAACAATGGTGAATCGGATAATTAGGTCAGACATTCACAGAAATTTTTAGATTTTTTGGTTGACATACAGACCTAATAGAGAAAAAAATCAAATTTCTCTTTCAGTCAGACAAACCCTAGTCAGTTTGACACAGACTGCAACGTTAACAGAGAAAACAACCAATAAGTGAACATCACTAGCAAAATGACTAGTACTAGTTTTCTAGATTGAATTGTTGCACATTTTGTCAGGATCATTAACAGCTGTATTGTTCTGTTCATTGTTGAAGGTCATAATAAAAGTGGCCTAAAAGTGCTTGCATCCCTTCATGTTAAACGTGGCTGATCATGATCATTTTCTTATTGGCAATCCTACCACATCTTTTTATTTTTAAATTACTTAAAATTTTCTTCAACAATTAAATTCTATTTATATACAAAAATAAAAAGTACACCGCTACTTTTGCATAGACTAATTTGTACTATTTCTGTACCAAAAATATGTATTACTGAAAATCTACTTTTAATATTCAGTACTATTTTGTAACTTTAAAATTATTGCAACATTGAGGTACCTGTACATGTATTTTACAGTTCTTGATTTGTACTTGAAATTTAAGTACTACAGTTTTTTATCCATGTTATATATAACACCGTTACATTTTTCATCAGCTTTTTGAAAGCTTGTCGATTTCAAATCTCTTAAAGTTATGATTTTCAAACATGGAATATTGTGATCACTGTGGGTATTATTTCTATACCAAATTTTTTTAGTGCAAAAAATACTGGTACCTAAATATAACAATAATTCTAAAGTCAAGAAATAGTACTTAAAATATAAAAAAGTAAATGCCCGGTACTAGTCTACAGATTTTAATACATAAAAAATACCTGCAAAAGTAGCAGTGTACAAATGTACATTACATGTACATTGTATATATGGTGTCTTCCTCGAATGCCAACATTTTATATGTGACCTATTCCTTGAATGCCAACAAAAATATTTCAATAGATGTTTATATAATAACAAAAGGTGTTTTTTAGAACTATCTAAATGTTTTTAAAAGTATTAAATAATTAGTGAACTTGATAAAATTGCAACATTTTATTACCTTTTTGATCAGAAAATTGGTAGATTTTTTAAGGTTAAAATTATTATGAATTTTTAAGAAACAAAATAAAATTAAAACGTTTTTTGCAATTCCTTGCTTTCTATTAAAAAAAAGGTAATTTGGGAATGGAATTGTTTATTTACATAAGACTTATTAGATATATCAAAGAAATTTTAGTTGAATACAGATATTTCTAAAAAAAAGAATATTAAAGATTTATTCAATTCCATTTCATTTTAAATATTTCATAAGTAAATATAAACTATACGAAGATTTCAATTGAACAATTTGTTTAACTTTAAAAATCATCAGAATTAATTAATATATAAGAAAATCCATAAAAATAGGTTAACAAGAATTCTGATAATTTGTGACCATAACAATCACCTTTACAATGTTATTCTATGAAACCCTACTATAGAAATTTCTAAAAGGTTCCACGGAACTAGATACTAGCATTTGATCATAAACAAGGTTCTATCCAAGTTTGGCAGAATGACAGTTTGAGAAAGTTTTTATCATTTTTAAACCTTTTACCACAGAATGAACATTTGTGGAGGACGCTGCCAACTACACCGGAATGTAGGATGGTTATGTATCGCTTTTGCGACAAAAGTCGCAGGCTTAACAAAAAGGGAGAAATATAAGAAACATGAAAAATATCTGAACAAACTGAACAAAATAAAACATAGTAATCTAACATGCGATACAAAATTTCAAGAAATTCCATCAAGTAATATGGGAGAATATTACAGCACACACAACTATATAAATGTTGAAAAAAAACAACTTTGAAGTCCAAAGAGAATTTAATTGAGCAAACTGGATTTCATGACAATATGCACATGTTGACTTTGTTTCATTTTAAGATCACAAACCCATATTTATTTAAGTACAAATGCAGTAACAGCAACACATAATTTTCAAAAACTTGAAAACATGAACTTGTTTGAGCTACCTGTATTTACCTATCTGTTTAATTAGTATGATTGTTTTGATAAGCATTCATTTTTGTTGTGATAACTACTTGCAACTATTCCTTGAACGCCAACATAATTTTACAGGTAAATTGTCGGTAGATCAAAGGATGTTGGCATTCAAGGAATAAACCGTATATATTAATTAATTATAGGTAATCTGATCATCACTATGAAGCAATGTTCAAAACACTCTGCCATTATCAGAAATCAAATTTATCTAAACTCCAATGACCATGTATATATATGTGTAAAACATTCAAAACTTTTTTTAAGTGCCACAATCTGAAAGAATTCATACATATATACACATTCAGTTAGGCATACAATCAAGGTCAAAAAGATATATTTTTTGTTGGATGCTACATCATAATATTACAAGTTAAATGAATGAAAGTCATTGAGTACATGTAGTTACTAGTACATAATATTTGAACTTAAATTACAGGATAATCTATTTATTATCAGTCTCTGGTCAGAAATGAAGCCACACAACAGCAAAATATAAGTCTAAGAAATGCACATACAATCCTTGTATATATAATTAATATATTAAAACTAATACTTAAATTTTTGTACATTTAGAAATTGCCATGGACTGTCAGCAATGGAGTCATTGGACACTGCATGTAGGTTACTTCATTCCAGTATCAGTCATTATCAATAGTCAACTCCTCTGTCCATTCCTTGTTATATTGCTGAAAGGGAGAAAACAGTATTTAGCATGTGGACACAATACTATTTAGTGAGTTTTGCAAACAATTAGCCTATAATATACATGAATTTCTTTCTGTGTGTATTAAACTTGGAATTGTACTATCAAATATCATCTAGAGGCTCTCAAGAGCCTGTCTGTGTCGCTCACCTGTCTTAACTGTTGTTTTGAAAATCACAATTAATAGTATATATACCCTTTTAATGATTGAGGCAAAGTTTGATTAAATTTGGTCCAGTAGTTTAAACTAAAAGCAGGTCATCACATTGTAGTCTTACAATAGAAACTGAAGACCCCACTCCCCTGAGTCCCCCCCCCCCCTTTGTCATTATTAAATTAGTTTTCAAGTTGTTACCATTTGAAATTGATTTTTATACAATTTCCCCTTACACTTCTATAATAATAATAAACCTCTTTGATTTTACCACTTTGGTATCGAACCTTGTGGCTCAATTTCATAGAGATCCATAGAAAGGTACACTATGGGATTTGCTGATTGTTGAAGGATGTACTGTGACCTGTACTGTAGTTTTATAATATGTTAACTTCTTTGTCATTTAATCTTGAGTGAAGGGAAATTATACCATATCATCTTATATCTATATATTTGTTTTTTTGTTTTTTGGCCCATAAATCAAAACGTTTAGTCCATTACCCCAAAAATTAATCCCAAACCTTCTTTTTGAGGTACGTATGGAACCTACATGTACAAGGTGGTACAAATTTATACAAATTCTACACTTACACAATTTATTGCCATGAAACATGCAAAATAATTGTTTTGGACCATAATTCCTGATCAGTTTCTACCAAAATAAAATCATCTGAACTGAAACAAATTTTAAACTTGATATGCAACTGGTCATGGTAAAACTATACAATAATCATGAAAATATCAGATAATTACATGGCATTTTTCATATTAGTCAATCTACTTAATCATGATAATGAACACTGTTTGGAAAAGTCAAATTGAATGTCCTAAAGTAACTTTCTAGATTATGTTTGAAACTTTTAAAAATGCATTTATTTTATCATTTGTTTGTTGAAAAAAAAATATCATTTTACACAATATACTTTAATTTCCAGTATCGAAATAATTGTTTTGCACCTTACTTTGTAATGTTTTTCACTGAAATTGTACCATTGAGGTGTATTTTCCGGAATCTGCCGAGTATTGCCGGAATGCCATGCGATAACGTTACGGAAAGACATGTAATAATAATCAGAGCATGTGATAATTTTTTCATATCAGCCCGCTAAACACCATTTCGGAAAAATACGGAATTCTCATTAATTTAATGCTATTATCATACTGTAAAATATATATGTTATTTTCTCTAAGTATATGATAAATCATAATTATCAGATCAATATCTTCAATATAAAAAAGAAGATGTCGTATGATTGACAATGAGACAACTGTCCACAAGAGACCAAAATGACACGGACAGACATTTACAACTATATGTCACCGTACTGCTTTAAAAAATGAGCAAATCCCATACTGCATATTCAGCTATAAAAGGCCCCGATATGACAATGTAAAACAATTCAAACGAGAAAACTAACGTCCTTATTTATATAAAAAATTCATAAGGGTTCCGCGGAACCCAGTGTCTCACCTACTTTTGCTGTAAATCGCAGGCTCAACAAAATTGAGGAAAAACATCAATAAAATATTCCTCTTAATACTATCGTTTGATTGTAAGAAGCTTCTGTCAAAGTTTGGTAAGAATCCAGGATAGTTTATGAATTTAATAAATGTTTTAAAGGTTAAGAATATGAACAAAATGTCCTTCTAGGTACTATTTTTTGACCATAGACAAGCTTCTGTCCAAGTTTAGTACAAATTAAAAATAGTATCAGAAAGTCATTAAAATTTTTAAAATTTAACCACAGAGTGAATGTGTTGTTTCCTGGCAGAAAAACTAGAACCATTTAAAGGAATAAATTAATTTATTTTTTTACAAAATTTACTTCTGGAGACGAACTTATGATCATAAACAAGCTTTTGTTCAGGTTTGGTGCAAACCCCGGATAGTTTAAGAAAGTTATTAAAATTTAAAAACTTTAGATTGCATTTCTGTAAATATTGACAATGCAATTTCCCATAGGAACTCCTTTTACGGCTAAAAATGTACCACTTTTACTATGAAGTTTTGAAAAAAATCTTATCCTAGAATTTAAAAATGCATATGCACCACAATTTTTTCCAAAGGTCAAAATATAGGGCTGTGCGGCATATTTTCAACGTTTATATGCCCTGAACTTCTCAGAGTTTAAACTTACACTCATTTTCTTAACTACCCCTACCTCGAATGAAAGGTTACCACAGATTTCAATGTAAACAATATGCACGTGTTTATTTACTGGTAACATTCCCAAGTTCTGTCTCTGCGATATGGAACACAGAGAGCATAACCGGGAACCAGTATGTAAACAAAATGAATTTTCTATGAATATTCAATTACTCCCCAAAAGAGGCGTGTTTTGAGAAACAGCTGTATTTACAAAGTGCAACCTTTAACCACAGACATGACAGAGTGAAATTTTTAATGTTTCACCGCAGAAAAACTAAGTCCATTTATTTTGGCAATCGCCAATGGCAGTCAGCAGGGTAAAAAACATCAGTTGTTCGACCTGTTAGTCAAATGCGTTTTGTTTAAATATACTTCTTCACTTTTTTGGTGTTTTGGAAAATGTTGTTTGTGCTGTACTTAGACCCTTCTACAACGAAATTTGTTTTACATGCACACGTATAAAAGTTGCGGTTTTTATCCAACGCAATCATAGGTTTGAACGTAGTTTTCAATTTAGACTCGTTTATATTTTTTTGTTTGGGTTGTATCATTTTTACCCTCCAGTTTATATGATCCATTCTTCCAATATTGACTCTTAATATTCAAGAGTCCATCTAAAAATGAGGGTACACTGTATATGGCCTTCCAAATACCGTTTCGATCCCTTACATCACTGAAGAGACATTTATTGTCGAAATCCGGATCTGGTGTACAAAAAATATTTACGCCTTATGTTTGTGGCATAACATCATGGCCACAAGTTAATTGTTTTCTGTTTAGTATCTATACTATTAAACGAGAAGACTTCATTTTTGGTGTCGCTTCTCTTCTTCCCACAATAAATTAATCAACACGCCTCTATGTCCTATAGGTACAGTGCATAGTCGCATTTGTCATCCATTCATATGATTATTCAGATTGAGTTATTTTAGGAGAAAAACGAGAAAAAAGGCATCCGGGTATTGTCCCGTCATTGTACGAAATTTTAAGTCAGATTAGACTTCCGGTTTGCGTTTTCTGTATACTTTGAACATACATATACTACGAATAAAGTGTATTTTCAGAATTTTATCTGCTATCATTTTCAAGTTTACTATCCACAGCAGTCACAGAATTTATTAAATTAAAACATTTTCCTGTCCCCAATAACCTATGACTTATGATACTTTTGCTGAAATTCTCCAGTCATTCTGTATTTAACAAAATTCTTCCAACAACATTTTACATACTGATACTTTAAACTACGCTCTGAATGCCCGCGATTTCGCGGGTGTGTTCTAGTTGTAGTAATTTGTAGGATCCTTTACTATAGATAATTTAGCTGATCTGTAAACATAACATCTCCATGTCTTATATATCATGTACTGTAGTACGAAGCTAGATTAAAACTGACGTGTCCTCATTATAACCTGCATTATACACTTAGAACTACTAAAGGCTGATAAGTATGCCATCCAACTATTTGTCACATACACAAAATATTCACACTGCAGACCCTTTTTGCTCAATATGAAAGCGAAGTAACAGTATACATTTAACCCCGCCGCAATTTTGCGCCTGTCCCAAGTCAGGAGCCTCTGGCCTTTGTTAGTCTTGTATGATTTTAAATTTTAGTTTCTTGTGTATAATTCGGAGTTTAGTATGACGTCCATTATCACTGTACTATTATGCATATTTTAGGGGCCAGCTGAAGGACACCTACGGGTGCGGGAATTCTCGCTACATTGAAGACCCATTGGTTGCCTTCGGCTGTTGTGTACTCTATGGTCGGATGGTTGTCGCTTTGACATATTCACCATTTCCTTTCTCAATTTTATATATAAGAAGATGTGGTATGAGTGCCAATGAGACAACTCTCCATTATTTAAAAGTAAACCATTATAAGTTTTAAAAAAAATCAAATAGCTGATTGCAGGGCTATTCATATGAATGTATTTGTTCCAAGCTTTTAAATCAGGTTTTTTATGTCATCGATTTTACAGTTTTCGGTGTTAAACAGTCCCGAACTACCAACGTGGACTTACAATGTATGTTACGAACTAAAACCACTATCACACAGTTTTTACAAGCGGAGCCAATGTTATTACTCATAATGTCATACAGGCAGTTTTGTTTTATCTTTTGTTAATCCGGAGTCATTTACTGAAAGAAAGAGCTAAAATATTAATCTTACCAAAAATACTTTATGTACAAATATTTGTCATGTACAGGTATTCGTTAAAGGGGCACTAGCTACGATATATATAAAAAAATAAAGTATGATTTTTTTTAGATCAATCATTAATCAAATTGAAATAATGAAATAATAATTTGATTTTAGCAATCAATTTCCTTTAATTTTGTTGAAATAAGCGATTAAACATAATTTTTGACTGATTCACTTGCAAGTGAAAACGTCATCATCATTCTAACCGGTATTCATGTGAACTTCAAGTTAACCCCTAGCTAGAGATTGACAACGCATGCATTGTACGTGTACTGGTTATTTAAAGAAAAAGAATGTCAACAATGAAAGTGAAACTACGGTAAATCATTTGATTACTAATTCGATGCACATAAAATCATTCTTATATGGTTAAAAACAATGAGAAACATCTATTTTTAATCTATAAAATAAAATCAAACAGACCTATAAAAATGCAATTGCACGTGTTGGTTTAATCTATTCGTATCTTTATTTTTGTTTACATCGCTTATATGGTCATCTGAGGTCAAATCGATAGTTAATTAGATGGCGTCTGGACTAAAATACACACGAAACGAACCTATATATTATCTACCCCATGCTCTCTAAACTGTTTATTTTAGACTTTTGATAGTTTGGATAAATGTTTTACATTGTTATAAACCAAATATGAGAATTTGAGTCAAATCGGTTACAATGAATTTGACAGCTAGTGCCCCTTTAAAGAGTATATAGCCCAACAACAAAGACACTAAGTACAGAATTAAGAGTACTATCCGTTTGCTATTTCAAACCCAATAAAAACTTTAAAATTTAACGACTACATATACTCATATTTGATGATACTTCAACATCTACTATCAAATAAAATATGTAAATATTTTTATTTGTTCATATTTTTCCACATATTTTATACATTTAAGATACATTGATTAGTAATCTGTAATTAACTGCTACACACTATCAAAACAAAGTAATCACTATCAAAACAGTTTCAAATTGTTCCACATTCTAACTTCCCAATTGTCCCACAAACATGTTCCCGATTGCTTACAAAATTTCAATACTTTTTCTACCTGTTATTTCAATAAGTGGGACAATCGGAAATACGTCAATGAAATTGACAACTTTGTGATAGTAAAAGGCACTCGAATAGGATTTTCATTTATCAAAAAGTGGAAATTTATTTTTCAATCATTAGAGAAACAAATTCTTACATAGTTACTCGTAAATTATCGGATTTATTCAATCTCAATAGTTGAATGAGGCTCGGACTTTAAAATTTATAATTTAACTATCTTGATTGGATAAATCCGATATCTACTGAAATCAATGTAAGAATCTATATTTAATCAACATGTGGTTGCCGTCGATCATAGAAGATGATTGGAAGAATTTAAGAAACATAACCTTACTCAGCTAACTGAATGAATCAAAATATGATAACAGGTGATAATCTGCTATATCAAATTTTAAAATAAAGAAAAGTAAATTAACATGTCCCTAAAAGGCTTCCATATATAACAAACGTTTAATGATTACGACAGGTATTTAAAACATCTATCTATATGGTAGTAGGAAGAAATTCAACATAAGCTACATGCACACTTCCTGATCTAAACTGGAATGACGTTCTGTATACTGTTTATTGTTTCATTATGCATCAAAGGTAAGTAAACAATTGTTTATTAATGGTGTCATGATTTGAGGCTCAACTTTAAATAGGCATTAGCTGTTACATTCATGTTCATCTATTTTACTCAAAATCTCATATTAGATTGATAAAATACTAAAACGTATATCAAATGCAATGACTTGATAATAATCATTTTTCACTCAAGTATGTTGGATGTTTTAAAAACAAATCAATTGCAACTGGGTGTTTTTAATTTTTACTGTGGTTCGTGGTCACAGAAAGAGTAGTATTGTATTCACATTTAATGGAATTGAACTGCTTCTGCTTTCCAACTACTAGCCTTCATTTGACAAATAGCTTTTCTCATCTTGTATAGCAGAGTATGGCTTTTGCAGGACGACCTGTGACGATTAGTCATTTCCATTAAGTCCTGGTCATATCAATAAGCTTTGGAACAACCCTTCAAATGATGGGCAACGTTTCAATGTAATAACTATCCCATTTATGATTGAGGGGTACGTTTCACGATATACAAACGCGCACATGTATTCCATTTACAGAAACTTGTTCCAAAGAACTGTACATCTATTTGGTATTATATGGTAAAACATGTCCAAGAACTATGACATATAACATGTATAACTGGACTTATCTTTTTTATCATTATTTGATAATGGTTATCAACATTTCGTTGTATTTGTGTTTAGACGTCATCTAGTTAACTATCAGTATTGAAGGTCATATGATAAATCAAGGTTGATTGGGTGTCTTAATTCTCAATCTTATATTTTGAAGAAGCAGATGACTATAGGTCTAGCTTTTTAATGGACTGTACAATTTCTGAGAGTAACATATAATTCATGTGTAAGACTGTTAATGTTAAAATAAAAAAAAATATGTGTTTAATCATAATTTCGGATTTACGACAGTATTTTTTAAAACTAAGGAGAGGTTACCCATACATTACGAGAGATTACTCAAATAAACTGAATTTACCTACATGTATTTCTAATATGTAGCAAGAAAACAAGTCCGGTGACCCCATTTTTCTTTTTCTTATCTGAAATCATGTTATAATAGGTTCCTTCTGATATTGTATCTCTTTAATTCTATGGTGTAGTTTTCTTTTTATCTCACATAATTGGATTGTGTATGCATAAACTATACAAAATCTGCAAATTTGGCACATCCTATAGCGTTAAAAAGTCCCATACTGTTGTTGATATTTAGAAAAAGAATGAAAAAATGTATTGAAAAAAAAATTATGGATTCGAAATAAGATGTGCTATACAACACTTAGCAATCATGACATATATTCTTCTTATTTGAAATTTTAAACAACAATTTGTAATTTTGCAGTGTCTCATTAAAAACAAAATATACAGAAAAATAAAAAATAAGGATGAGTAAAGATGATCTAAATATCAAAATGCAACTTACTTTTTGAGTAAGTAAACTTGTATACAGTAAGGTCAACTTATGTTCTGCCTCTCCAAAATCAGTCTTAGTCGGAAAACAATTTTTCCAAAAATTATTTCTAGTTAATGGCTTGATACTTGATATTCAGAGAACAATTGAAGGTCTTTCCACTCAAACACAAATGTTGTTAAAAACAGTAGTCCGGGCTTAAGTGTAAGCTTATAACACACTTAGGACTTTGAAAACAAAATGTTTGAGAAACTTTTTTTCATCAATAGAGGGAGATAATAAGCCACTTCTGTTGAAATCAAATTTACTTCCTGTGTCAGACATTAGTTTCTTTACTCTGATTCAATAAATATATAGTTTCTAAATACTTTTGCTTAAAATAAGGGAGATGCATTGCTACTTTTTTTAGCTCACCTGGCCCACAGGGCCAAGTGAGCTTTTCTCATCACTTGGCGTCCATCGCCCGTCGTCGTCCGTCGTCGTCCGTCGTCATCCTGCGTTAACTTTTACAAAAATCTTCTCCTCTGAAACTACTGGGCCAAATTTAACCAAACTTGGCCATAATCATCATTGAGGTATCTAGTTTAAAAAATAAGTCCGATGAACCGGCCAACCAACCAAGATGGCCGCCATGGCTAAAAATAAAACATAAAATGCAGTTTTTGGCTTATAACTCAAAAAGCAAAGCATTTAGAGCAAATCTGACAGAGGTAATATTGTTCATCAGGTCAAGATCTATCTGCCCTGAAATTGTCAGATGAATCGGACATTTCGTTGTTGGGTTGCTGCCCCTGAAATGGTAATTTTAAGGAAATTTTGCTGTTTTTGGTCATTATGTTGAATATTATTATAGATAGAGATAAACTGTAAGCAGCAACAATGTTCACCAAAGTAAGATCTACAAATAAGTCAACATGACCAAAATGGTCAGTTGACCACTTTAAGAGTTATTGCCCTTTATAGTCAATGTTTAACCATTTTTCGTAAATCTTAGTAATCTTTTAGAAAAATCTTCTCCTCTGACACTACTGGGCCAAATTTAACCAAACTTGGCCATAATTATCATTGGGGTATTTAGCTTAAAAAATGTGTCCGGTGCCCCGCCCAACCAACCAAGATTGCCGCCATGGCTAAAAATAGAACATAGGGGTAAAATGCAGTTTTTGGCTTATAACTCAAAAACCAAAGCATTTAGAGCGAATCTGACATGATGGTAAAATTGTTCATCAGGTCAAGATCTATCTGCCCTGAAATTTTCAGATGAATCGGACATTCCGTTGTTGGGTTGCTGTCCCTGAAATGGTAATTTTAAGGAAATTTTGCTGTTTTTGGTTATTATCATGAATATTATTATAGATAGAGATAAACTGTAAAAAGCAATAATGTTCACCAAAGTAAGATCTACAAATAAGGCAACATGACCAAAATGGTCAGTTGACCACTTTAGGAGTTATTGCCCTTTATAGTCAATTTTTAACCATTTTTCGTAAATCTTAGTAATCTTTTAGAAAAATCTTCTCCTCTGAAACTACTGGGCCAAATTTAACCAAACTTAGCCATAATCATCATTGGGGTATGGAGTTAAAAAAAGTGTTGCCGGTAACTCGGCCAACAAACCAAGATGGCCGTAATGGCTAAAAATAGAACATGGGGGTAAAATGCAGTTTTTGGCCTATAACCCAAAAACCAAAGCATTAAGAGCAAATCTGACAGGAAGTAAAATTGTTGATCAGGTCACGATCTATCTGTCCTGGAATTTTCAGATAAATCCGATAATCGGTTGTTATGTTGATGCCCCTGAATTGGTAATTTTGAGGAAATTTTGCTGGTTTTTTTGTTATTATCTTGAATATTATTATAGATAGAGATAAACTGTAAACCGCAATAATGTACAGCAAAGTAAGAACTAAAAATAAGTCAGATGACCAAAATAGTCAATTGACCCCCTAAGGATTTATTGCCCTTCATAGTCAATTTTTAACAATTTTTTTAAAGTTTGAAGATTTTCAACAACATTTTCCACAGAAAGTACTGTTGTAGATAGAGATAATTATAAGCAGCAAGAATGTTAAGTAAAGTAAGATCTACAAACACATCACCATCACAAAACACAATTTTGTCATGAATCCATCTGTGTCCATTGTTTAATATTCACATAGACCAAGGTGAGCGACACAGGCTCTTTAGAGCCTCTAGTTTTATAGAACATCAGTTTACATTCGACCTCGAACTTCATTGCAAGGTCATTAAAAGAAGCATCTACAATCGAATCAGCCTTAGTCTCTGCTATGTACCGAAATAAGTTGTATATCAAAACAGCTTAAGTTTTGAGTATAAGAGTGTCTGTGCTGTATTAAGACCCCGCTATAACGAAATTCGTTACATGTACACCTAAAAAAATTTCAGTTTTTATCCAACACAATCATAGGATTGAATGTTGTTTTCAATTTAGACTCGCTTATATTTATTGGGTTTAGGCTTGTATGAAATCTTCCCCCCGGTTTATATAATTCATTCGTCTACTTCGACTCTTTAAAATTCAAGAGTCTATCCTAACTTTATGTAACTTATATGGTCATCCAAATACTTAATCGATTCCTAACATCACTGAAGAGACATTAATTGTCGAAATCCGGATATGGTGTAAAAAAAAAGTTTATTGTTTTCTGTTTGCTATTAAATTTATATGAAGATCCATTTTGTAACATCTTTGTGATCAATTTACTAGGCAATCGTTAATGGCTACCAGCAGGGTTTAAGAAGAACATCAGTTGTTTGATCTGTTACTTATATGCGTTTTGTTCAAATATACTTTGTTACTTTTTTGGTCTTTTTTGAAATGCTGTTTGTACTGTACAACGCAATTTGTTTTGTTTTACATGCACACGTAATAAAATTGCGGTTTTTATCCGTCGCAATCATAGGTTTGAACGTTGTTTTCAACTAAGACTTGCTTATATATATATATACTTGTATATACAAAATGTATTGTCAGTCTGGTATCACCATCACTGCTGGTGATCTGATAAGAAAAATGTGTAGCGTTGACACTGGTTCAGACGTACTTATAACTATAATTATTTCTGTGACTGTATTATGTGTATCTTGTATTAATTTGTAGGATCCTTTAAAATAGATAATTCAGCTGATCTGTAACAATTCCTTGTGCATGCCTTGTATATCATGTAATGTTTTACGACGCTAGATTAAAACTGACGAGTAAAGGTTACAACCGGCCAATGAAAGCTTTAATTTCGTAAATCCTAGGTGGTCGTGTGGTTTAGCGCGTCGGATACAGTGCAAGGCGATTTATTGTCACGCTATCTCAGTAGCATGAGTTCGAATCCTGACGAGAGGAAAACAAAACATTTGCGAAAGCAAAATTTACAAATCACACATGGTTGGGCTGATGTTTAGAAGACTTAAAAATATATATATGTATATAAGTACGTCCGAACCAGTAACGACTCCCACTGGTTTCTGTGACTGCATCTCTCATCAATTTGTAGGATCCTTTACAATAGATAATTCAGCTGATCTGTAACAATTCCACCTTCATGACCTATATATCATGTACTGTGATGCGACCGTAGATTAAACTGACGAGGAAAGCTAAAACCCGACCAACGAAAGCTTTTTTTAAGAGCCTAGTTCAATGCAATTTAGTGTCACAATATCTCAGTAGCATGAGTTCAAATCCTGGCAAGGGAAGAACAAACTATCTACAGATCTAACATTGTTGGGTATATATAATATGTATATATGCTATACTCAGCTCGACCTCCAATCTCTAATCGGCGTCAAAATTGGACGGAACGTTTTCAAATCAGTGTTCAATATTACGTAATAAATCACAAAAACGTCCGTTTGTGAGAATTTCATTAAGATGGCGCATTTCATCGAATCATTTATTTTAAAAGTAAAAGATTTCTGTTTATATTATCTGTATCGTTTCATCTTTTTGTGATGTAGCGTACAGAACGTATAACTGTTTTCTTATATTGTTATAACATGAAGGAACAAAGATAAAAAGAAATTACAACGAGACAATCGCCAACATTTTAGGCGTAACAGGTAACATGTAACATGCATGTTAATATTTTGATACAAGACGCTCATATTTTGAACCTACTGTAGTCGTTTTACTTTCTTTTTTCATATAAATAAATGACATGTTGGTATACATTGTACGACAATGAGACTACAACCCAAAAACTACGATAATCGAGATGTCATATTTAGAAGGCAGTACAGCTAAAAGTGAATACTATTATCTGTATCGTTATAAGCACGATGCTGGTACCTATTCCATTTTGCTAAAAATATCCAGTGATGGTTATTTTCTTATATTCAATGCACTGTAATGTGATTTTTTTTCTTTAGTACTGGACAGGATAAAACTTTACTCATGCCAAGTATTTTTTTTATTTGAAACAAAGAAAAATTCTGTACATTTTAACAAAGACAAATAGGGGAAATCAAAAGTGGTATTACACCTAAACGCGTGTGTCGTACAGATTTTTATCCTGGTATCAATGATGACTTTATCATGTTTATATGTAATGCAAATCCCCTAGGAATTAACTGGAACTTTTCATATAGTTTTTTTTACATAATTGTAAGTAGTTCAAGTTGTTAATTAGTTAAATGATCATAATGCAAATCAAACAAACTTATAACAACAACAAAAAAACTGAATTTCACAAATAGAACAAAAAACATGATGAATGTATTACGTGACACAAAAAAGACACTTCTTTAAAAATAGGAAAGCCGAGATAAAAACGTTTTTTTTCTATTTTTGTGTTTCGATACTGCTATTTACTTATTAGCATAATGTTTTATATTTAGATGTTGTTGGATCTGATGTCTCTGTCAATTTATATTTTACAACGACACTTGTGTGTGCATTCAAAACCGATCCTTTGCAAGACATGCGATGGAATGGACCCCCAGATTCGGTAACACTGTCACTTGGGTCGGATATAAACCCATCACTACCAATTGAACATAAATCCAGACTCAGTATTACAGGGGATGCCACGATTGGGGAATACAACTTGAGGATAGAAAATATTCATCAGAGTGATGAAGGTCAATATAGATGTACTGGTATATCTGGTGGATCGTCAAAATTTGAAAATATCAACTTGCTCACACAAGGTTTGTTCTAGTTGTGGATATATACTCCTTCCCTTTCTGTTACCGATGTAACATCTTTTTTCTTTAATATGCAAATTGTATGTAAAATATAGTATATATATAAAATGACTGAATAAATAGTCAACGATATATCTTACAGGGCAATGGATCATCAGTATGACAGTTTTATAATTAGATTAGATTGACATGATTCGTGATCTCCTACACTACAAACTGCTCAAAGTCTGAATTGACCAGTTTTTGTGCTCGACCAGTAAAATCGAGCACACATTTTACTCGACTAGTCTTGACATTGTCTCGACTGTACTTAACTGTACTTAAGTGTACTCGACTAGGTCTCGACTTTACTTAATTAGTCTGATTCAGTACTTGATGATCCTGATGTAGTCTGATATGGTCTTAACCAAAACTCGACCTGTCTGGTCGAGTTCAAAAACTGGTCAATTCAAACTCTGAGCAGTTTGTAGTGATACTGATGAAGGCTAACATATTGGTCATTGTATTACTATTTTTGGTGAAGTTGTACCCTTTTAGATTTGTTATATATATATATTCGTTTATTATAGACGTCAACATACATGAAAGATAAGAATTGTAATACATGTATAGGCACATTTAAAAGACTATGCACGTTCACAAAACAAATGAAACACGTCTAGCATATGTTAGTGATTTCCAGTATTTTCATCCAGAGATTAAGGATTCAGTATTAGCTGGTAAGCATAAAATTTTGAATGTGGATGCAGACATTTGAATACTTAATTATAATTTTCGAAATTAAGTGCCGACTTTTGTAATCGTGTTCGGGAAAAATAAATTTAAACACTTTATGTATATGTGCAATCATTGGATATTTTTATGTATTTTATGATAAATTGGACATCAAACGTGTGTATCGTTAATTTTACCGACTAATAATTCTTATATGATTTGCATATCTATGAAAACTTGATTGGTCAATTAGAATTTTTTCGCTTGGTTTAAACTTCGATAAACCTTGTTTCCGAAACTTCGTTCGTAACCTTCACTGCGATTTACTCATGTGCTATTTCATTTTAGATTTTATTGCATTTATCGAATATGTACGGATTTTAAAAGGCAGTATAGCTGCCAACTCATTTGTTACGACCTGTCAATTGTCTATTTGATGGTACTAAAAGTAGCCATTACACAAACAAAATGTTAACTAAAAATCGCGAATATTTGACTTAAGAATTATACGGATTAAACACATTTTTTTCTAGAAGTTATTGATGTGTAAACCAGGGCTCATACTCACAATCTTTACACAACAGTCTTTTTTACATTTATTCAGTTTGTGATTTAATCGCCCCGGTTAACACCTCAATAACCTCTAAAAAAAAATGTCTTTAATCCTACAATAAATCTTGTATGATTTGCATATCAATATGTTGTTGCGTTTATAAATCATAGATGGATTCTAGAAAGTCAATAAGGCGGCCAACTCCCTAGTTACGACCTGTCAATTGTGCATTTGATGGTAATTACTTCATTTCTACTTTGTGAATTAATTGTTACAGTAGACTTATTTATTTACAAGAGTAAACGAATAACCGATTCTGTCTTGTTCAACTTAAAATGTTTACCTGTACAGGGAAATTTGATTAGCCGTTAATCGTAATGTTAAATATTTGGAAAGGCTACATTGTTGGTGTATTTGTATGGAAGACATGCTTTGTTTATTTCTTTTTCATAGTTTTATGTTAAACTGTGTCATTATGTGTTGAATTTGGATTAGCTACACTCTCAAAATTTGTATTAGGCTATTTTTAAGACACGGTGATCTTATACAATGTAGGAGCATACTCTAAAATTCTATTGTATTTCTAGACTCTTTTCACATAAGCCTAAACTCCAGTTGTTTAATTAAAAAATATTTTTTGTCAAATATAAATTCAACTGTTAAGAACTTGAACAATTCAATCAATTGATTGTGGCATGATTACAGATTTCTACGCTAGAGAAAAAAAAAATATAAAGAACTTTTTGTAATAAAGTTATAAATGATAAATCTTGAAGGAATGTGCGGAAGAAAAAAAGGAGTGTGTAGTTTTTACATCATCGAATAAGAATAGAGCCCTGTTGTCATTACCGCAAATTTGGACTTAGAGCAAATAAGTAAATAACGCAATTAAATTCTAGAAGTCAGTAAGGACTTGTGAGTTTCGTACTTTTACATAAATATTATCTTTAAATCAATGACATTATACTTGGCACTCTTAAGGAGGCAGTACAGATGGTTAAAAAAAAACTAAACGCATACGTGTACTGCAATAAGCATGTTGTGTGTGTATTTAATTATGCATTCCTTTGTTCGGCTGTCTGCCATCATGTATTGCTTCAGTAGTATCATGGGCTAGTACTTAGAGTTGTGAAAGAGATTTATATATTGGCCAGGCAATTTGAAACCTCCTGGAAAAGATATCTTGACGACTGCTTTTAATTTTTAAAAAGTTATCATTTGGACAAAATCCGATGAGGAGCTTATAATATTTTCTGATATTCTAAAAAGTCTCCATACATCTATAAAGTTCACTATTGATGCTTGATTTCTTGATTGACAACATATTTGTTACGTTCGGAGGACGTGTTTTTCAACAGACTGTCGGCATTTCTATGGGAACAAATTGTGCCCCTCTTCTTGCCGACTTGTTTCTTTTTTATTATGCGACTGACTTCATACAGGAACTTCTTAGGAAGAAAGATAAGAAGTTAGCAATATCCTTAAACTCCGCTATAAAGATGATTTTCTTTCACTAAATAATTCAAAATTTGGTGACTATTTTGAACGCATCTATCCCATCAAACTAGAGGTAAAGGATACAACAGATACAATTATTAAGTCGGCCTCATATCTGGACTTAAATCTAGAAATTGACAATGAGGGTCGGTTGAAAACAAAAAGAGATGATTTCAGCGAACAAACATTATCCTTTCAAGAATCTTTCCGAAATGACATTGTGTCTTTGTATGGTGTAATTGATGATCTTGGAAATTCGTTTTTAGAGACAAGTAAGGATTTGATTGCATTAGATGCGAAGAACATTGTTGACATATCAGTTGTTAAAACTGTTAACACAATAAAATCATTGGGACAAGAACAGTTTAAAAAATTATGAAAGAACGCCTTGTTCATCGAACAACGTCTGTCTTTGATACCATCAAGAGGAATAAGTTAGCACTTTTTCAAACACCACCTCCTGCAAAGAAAACGTCTACGACAGATCACAAGCTAATAGCTTTGAAAAGTAATTGTTCTTTATTCTCAAGATTGTATATTGCTTGTCAATCAAGAGATGGAAACCCTGACGATTTCTTCAGACATGAGAATCATGCTTTCCCTCCATCGCTTAGTCAAAATGGTACTATACGTCTAGGAACAAAAGCTGACCTTCTTTCAAAATGTCTGGAGAGGTTAACTCCTCCAACAGATGTTCAACCTGTAGTGTCTTCTGTTATTCTTGATGGATCTGCAGTTGTTAATATGCTTAAGCCTGTCAATATCAAATAATTTGATGAATATGCTTTAAAGGTGTTTATACCGTATATTCAGAATATTGGAAAAGATGTACAAAGAATTGACATTGTATTTGACACATACATTGACAATAGTTTAAAAGCGTCTACTTGAGGAAAACGTGGGAAAGGTATTCAAAGACGAGTTCAAGATGAAACAAATGTACCAGGAAATTGGCAGGAATTCTTGCGCCTAGACGAAAATAAAATTGAGTTGTTTCATTTTCTCGCTGATAAAATAACCAGTGCTGGTATCAACAATGAGATCGTAGTAACTGACAAGATCAACGCCCTTGGAAATACTGAAGAACACAGCTATGAATTGTTAAGCCCATGTTCACACGAGGAAGCTGATACTAGAATGTTGTTGCATGCCTTATATGCTTCCCAGAAGGGCCACAGCAGAATACTGATCAGAACAGTTGACACATATGTTGTTGTCTTGTCTGTCTCTTGTTTCAACAGACTGCAAATTGAACAGCTGTGGATAGGTTTTGGGACTGGAAAGAACTTCCGATATATTTCAGTTCATAGATTGTGCCTTGCTCTAGGACCATTGAAATCGAAAGTCTTTCCTCTGTTCCATGCCTTTACCGGTTGTGACACAGTCTCAGCCTTTTCTAGGAAAGGTAAGAAATCAGCTTGGGACACATGGTCCGTATATGAGGAGTTGTCAGAAGCATTTCTCCAGATTATTGAGAATCCAAATGAAGTGGAAATTTTGAAAGTGTTGAAAGTCATAGAACGGTATGTTGTTCTTTTGTATGATCGGTCTAGTACAGCTAATACGGTGAATGACATAAGAAAACAGTTATTCATACAGAAGACAAGAACAATTGACAATATTCCTCCAACAACAGATGCACTTCTTCAACATACGAAACGTGCAGTTTACCAAGGTAGTGTTATTTGGGGAAATTGTTTAGTTGCAAATCCAGGTATGCCATCACCAGATTTATTTGGTTGGAAAAAACTAGATTGTACTTCGGTACCATTCTGGTCTGTGCTTGCTGAAGCTTCAATGTCATGTCAAGAGCTCATCCACTGTGGCTATAAGAAAGGATGTCGAGGAGCATGTAAATGCTTGAAAGCAGCATTATGCAAATGCTCACCGGACTGTGAAAGAGAAACCGATTGAGACTGAGCTTTATTTTGATTTCCCTGCATTTGGATCCATTATTTGTTAATCATTTTATACCATATTCAAAAACAAACGTCAAATTTTTACATGTTAAACGGTGCCATTTTGAATATTGCCGCCATTTTGAAAATACTATCTTTGTACCCAGGTAAAAGTGATACATTGTAAGCCTTTGTCGATATCAAATTATCAATTTCACTGCTTTGGTAACTTTTATCACACAATGATGGTGTATACATTCGAATACGGTAAAACTTAGACATTTTGACGCGCCATTTTGAATTTGGACGCCATTTTGATGATCTCTGTACCATAAGGTTTAACAACATAATAAATGACATATCTGAATTGTATTTCCTTAAGTTGCTGACATCTTCGGAACTCATTAGAATTTTAAGACTTCATCAAGTGAATGATGTTATACTTATGTCGGCCATCTTGAATTTGGCGGCCATATTGGAATTTTTTTTCGTGGCTCCATATCTGAATTTTGTCTATACCCTTTAATCTTTCACTATGCCAAGTTTCATGCTTTTATCATAAAGTGATCAATTATTCTGATATCCGCTGGACTATTTTTGTAATATAGAATTTTGTCAATAAAAAAACTTCAAAGATAAAAAATTATACTTTTATATATGATATTTCTTAAAACAAAAAGAAAAAACCGATAACTCTAGAAACATTTAGGAATATAAATAGAAATATTTATGGAAATCCTCAAAAAGAAAGATATAATAGTGAAAACCTACCCGAGACCGCTTAAATTTGGTGAGACCACCTCGTCTTTCAATGTCCATATAATCATAGACTTTGTATATATATATATACAGTCCCTGTAACGTAAAAGTTAACACTTTTTTTGTTCGGGGATCGTACGTACAGCGTTCGTGAATCGTTCGTATAGAGTTCGGTCATCGTTCGTACATCATTCGTATAGCGTCCGTACAACGTTCGGTCAGCGTTCGTTCATCGTTCGTTCATCGTATGGTAGATGTCACCGTTTAGGGTTTTGTATATCGTATGGTGCATGGTATCGTTGAGCGTTTTATTTGTCGTATGGTTCATGGTATGGTTAAACGTTTAGCGTTTCGTTTATCGTATGGTATGTGATATCGTTTAGCGTTTCATCAATCGTATGGTATATCGTGATGTTAAGCGTCTGATATGTATGTTAGGGTTTTGTTTCAGAAAGTTGTTTCAATTATTATTTTGAGTTAGAATGATTTATAATAAAAAAAAAGTTGCTGGATTAAAAAAACAATAATAAGTTTGGATTGGATTAAATCTCCAATTAATATCATTAGGGAATATAAATCAGTATAAATCGAACGGGAAACGATTCCTCCCATCACATTTTGACATGAATAACATGATACCAATTACTGCGATATAAGTCTCGCTCTTTGTCCTCTCTCTCCTCCACCAAATATTACTCTGGTACAAATATTTCCTTGACACTATAAATTATATATAATGTTCTATAAATGAAGCTTTATATGAGATACACGTTTTATATCTAAATGTTGTAAAAAAATACAAGACATCCATGGTATTTGTTCCCCTCAATATCAGAGTCTGATATAAACCGAAAATTGTCAGGGATATATAAAAAATTGCTGAAGATATCTATGGAACCAGCGTCGCTTGTGATTCATGCTGTCGGTTTTAAAACTGTTATTTTGACTGTAAAAAGTGCTTAATGTTGTGATGTTATGCTATTGTTTCAGAAAAAAGGCAGAAGGTTTGGATCCATTAAAACGTTTAATCCCGCTGCAAATGTTTGTACCTGTCCTAAGTCAGGAATCTGATGTACAGTAGTTTGTTTATGCAATTTATACGTGTTTCTCGTTTCTCGTTTTTTTATATAGATTAGACCGTTGGTTTTCCCGTTTGAATGGTTTTACATTGGTGATTTTGGGGCCCTTTATATTTTGTTGTTCGGTGTTAGCCAAGGCTCCGTGATGAAGGCCGTGCATTGACCTATAATGGTTTCCTTTTTTAAAATTGTTATTTGGACGGAGAGTTGTCTCATTGGCACTCACACCTCATCTTCCTATATCTATTAAGTCCATGTATGAGTAAATACAGAATTAAAAAATAATTCTACCTTTCTTATATTTCTTTAGTTTAGAGGTAAGCTTCTGGCTAAGTTTAAGTATTCTAAATCAAATCATTTAACTTTAAAAATGACCAATCAATTGTATTCTAAAAGATGTTGATTTGTTCAATGTACGAATACATGAAATATTTGTCACTGGACGTTATGCATGCAATCGATGATCACATACAAATATACAGTATTTATAAACATACTGCAATTGTATATATGAAAGAGACTAAATAATATATATTTTTTTATTATTTTACACATATTTGAATATATTCTACAATCGGTTGTTATTTGAAAGACTTTAAATTTGACAAATATCACATGCCTCCATGAAATTTTTTATCGACCAAAATGTTTCCTTTCATCGTGCATAGCTCATTTTCCGATTCACTAAAGGTTTCTAAAGATCTTCTTACATGTTCATTATATTTTAAAATGTTTTAAAATCCTACAAAAATTGCCAAAACTTTTTATTCTCCGGCCAGACTGCGTAAAAGATTAATACTGTTTTGTTTGTGTATCCATCCAAGATACACTTTTTTCTTTATTTTTTATATTAATATCTCCAGAGAAATAAGAGCTTCAGAACAAAAACAATGGGATTTCCATTATAATTTATATTTCCAAGGGTTGTACTTGGTTAAAATTATTTCATCAGGACTCTTTTCGTAAGTGTCAAAGACGTACATTGCTAATGATATAAATTTCACAAAAATCTGGCATAAATTGTACACATGACAGTGCTAACTAGACCGGACAGACGGACGCCCGGTATTTCCATGTCCCCTGCAAGCTTCAAGATAAGTAATCAAAAAACCCTCTGGGAGGCTCAAATTCTGGGAAAAGGAGGGTCAATTCGGTTCCTATATTCCGGAGTTATATATACAGAAGTACCGCTGAAATGGGTCTGATTTTAAATGGTTGAATATTTGATTGGATGTGAAAAATCAAATATTTCTGAATTGAATGATGGTAGTAGTTTCGAGAAAACATTAAAATTCTGTTTGAAATAGAAAATATATATTGGTGGATATTTTGAAATTTAACAAAAATCTAGTCTAGGGGCGTACACATGCATACAGGGAAAATGTCCGAAAAATAAAAATTTCTGCATAAAATGGTCCCAAACATTTTTCGTCTCGCTCTGCTCGGCGTCACTTTTGTAGTACACGCTTGAATTTTGTCCTTTAAAGTTAGTCTGTTTGTTTAATATAATTTACAGTTTAAGGAGAATTATTCGTCTTTTGCAAAAATGATAGAGAACTGTATGATAATGTGCTTACGATTTCATTTAGGCAGAGGGAAACATGTTTTATTTTATTTCAGAAGATTATTTAGTACAGATATAAAAGTATTTTTAATCTTTTACAATTTACAAAAATAATTTAGTAGTGTTTTTTTATGCACATGGTAGATTAAAAATAGGACGTTCTGGAAAACACAAGTCGCTTTATAAAATGCTTGTAAAATTTCGTTACATGTTGTACTCTTATATTTAAATACCTTTCTGTTGAATAAAAAAGTGTAAAAACAGTTACTGAAATTCGCCTGAAAAAGGGAAAACGAATAGTTATTATCCAACTAATTTTTCAAATATCGAATACACAAATTAGTCTCTATCCCTATACACACTTGCAATTTATTTTTACTGACAAGTGTCTGCTGGCATTCGATTGGACATCAGTTTAATGTAGGCGTAACAATCTATCACATTTATCCAATCACCTGTCTAGTGTGCCATGACATACAGTCCACAAAGTTTAGTTTTTTTTTATAAGAATTATAAATATTATTATAATAAAAACTATTCATATACTTTACATACACTAGTAATACAAATGTATAAATAAAAAACAATATCCTGCCCAAAAATTACTTACTTTACGAGATATAAAATTGAGAATGAAAATGGAATCACTATATTATACCAAATAACTATTTACAAATTAAGACAGCGTAAAAATAAAATAATAACATTAATAACAATTACTATTTAACGGGGACTATTATACTATTATATAGATATAGAAAGATGTGGTATGAGTGCCAATGAGACAACTCTCCATCCAAATAACAATTTATAAAAGTAAACCATTATATTATGATAGTTCCAGCAATTTAAAAAAATTATCATGAAAAGGACGGTGTTGCAATTGAAGGCCAGAGACTTTCCGCTACATGTACGTCTAAAAACCACCTAGGCCGTCATGGTGCACTAAGCTCATGAAACTGCACTAAGACCATGATTGAACACTATAGTGATATTTCTATACTAATGAACAATCCATGTGTGGGTGGGCTTGTCAGATAAAAATAGACGACGCTTATATTTAAAAATAAAAAAAAGTGAAGAAAAGAAATATTACTATACATTGTACGGACGTTTAGACTAAGTCGCTAAATCCCGTATTTTAAAATCACGAAGTATTGAAATCGGATTTAGGTTAGATTTGTGATCATTAATTGGAATTTATTGAGACTTTTTAAAATAACTTTTCTTTATCTTTATCAAGAATTTGTATAGTGAGATACACTATACAAATCCTTGCCTTAATAGTATTTTTTTTAGATCGAAATTAATGAGACACGTTTGCAAAGCTCATTTTCCGTTCACTTTGACGGTCTTTTTTTTTCATTTATAACCTGCAAAAATTGTTTAAACTTTAATTCTCTGACTAGACAGTATGAAAAACCAAAACACTTTTATAAGTCAGTATACACACGGTGTTTTCCAAACCGGTAATTCCTTCGCCCAGGGATATGAATTTGACATTAAAAGTCCCTCAATACCCGGCCGTGTCATTTCCGTATATTGTAGATGGAACGAGTGGTATACATACACCAGACATACATGTTCCAATACAGGTAAATTTTACCTTTTTGAAGGACTCCAAAGAGAGGGTGTGTTGCATGTGCACTAATTTATTTAAAAAATCCAATCTTATATTTTTCTAAACTACGTTACATGCAAATGCAAAATAATTAGTGTTGTTCGTTCAGTCCAATTTATTTATAAATATTAATTTATTCTTTTGAATGAAAGAAAAAATACTACGCATGTAAACTTCAATGAATAAAATAGTATTTACTACTAGTAGCCTAAATGTAAAAACTTTTGCGGCAAGATTTGAGGTTGAAGTGGCTCGATCAAAACGTGAAGAGATGAGAAATTGTCATCATTTTTCTAATTAATTACAAAGTATTATATGAGAAAAAAAAACACTTTTATTTTAGTCGCCCGGCATTCTCTTTTCTCGGCTTTAGATGATACGTAAAAACGTTGAAAAAAAACTTTTACATTTCTACGTTTTATACTCTCCTGACATACATGTATTCATATATAATTATACACAATCACAAAACGGCAGAAATTAAGAACCATGATAGTAAAGAAGTATTTGAAAAAGCTATAATTGTTCAGTTTTATGGTTAATTGCTCAAAATAACATGAAAATGTTTGAACTATTATTCAGTGATTAAAATTGATATTGAAGCATTTTACAAGATCATGTCGTGTACTATTTAAATGGAATCATTTTTGATGTTGCTTCATTGTTGTTTGCCTCACCTCCAGATTTAATAAGGATAGAAATTTAGCATTGCAACAGCTCGTTAGCCTACAGTGGGACCACTAAAATAATTAAAACAAGAGTTTTCAATTTGCAGAGAGTGATGGTCCTCTCAATCTACTCTGGTGTCGGCCATCTTTATGTATACGTGTAGTTTCCAATATCACATAACACATCTAATTCAGATACGACCATGACTTTAAAATCGCATTAGTAACGGTGAAAATTACGGAAGAGTATTAGCGCCACACATTTTTTTTTAATTTTTCTTCCTATGTTTGCGTTGTAACGCAAACCTTTGCGTTATAACGCAAACCTTTGCGATATAACGCAAACCTTTACGTTAAAACGCAAACATTTATTTTATTTGATTTCTTATTTAAGATTCAAAGGAAACAGTAGTTATTAATGGAGGAGGCTGTATATATTAAAATTTATCAGCTTTGTAGTCATCGCAAAGTAAAATGCTTGAATAATTATATCATATCAATGACTAACAATGAGCAGAATAATATAAGAAGATGTGGTATGAGTGCCAATAAGAAAACTCTCCATCTAAGTCACTATTCGTAAAAGTAAACCATCATAGACCGAAGTACGGTCTTCAACACGGAGCATTGGCTCACACTGAACAACAAACTATAAAGGTCCCCAAAAACGATATCCATGTTACTACTAGTATATATATTACAAAGAAAATTGAGTAAATTGAGGTTAATTATACCTAAGAAAAAAATCAACCCTGCTTATATAGCTATAACCGAATATAAATATACTTCCAAAGTAAGCTCTCGTTTGAGAACTGTGTAAAGTAGGTTAGATTCAAACAAGCTACCCTTTGGCAATAAATGTATAGAATGAAGATGTTTTATTAATAAAATTATGTTCTCTCTATTCAAGTTGCTACCCAAGCATCTTAAAAATACTTCATTTTATTGAAATGAAAATTCAATGACTTTCTATCAAAGAATCTTGATCATATTCTGAGATTTAAAAAAATGTTTCCTTATTAATAATTCATTTTAAAGCAGAAAGATCATTTTGTCTATTTGACTTGGAGGTTTCACAATTAATTGTATTACATTATTTTTTATCTTTCAATTTAAATATGACTATATACTAAACTATATCTATTTTATTGTTAAATTGTATACTTTTCTGATGCACAAATCAGTCTTAATTTATGTATAAATGCACTTCAAGTATTCCATTATTCCTATGAATATTTATTATAATGATTTGGTCTTGTATGTATGTTTCTTTTTTTATCTACTAGTAAATCACATCTGAAATGAATGACAGACGGACATATATACAAAACTTAATGAATAATTGAAATCAAGATATTTGCGTAATATCACAAAGGTTTGCGTTACAACGCAAAGGTTTGCGTTTGCGTTGTAACGCAAAAGGTTTGCGTTACAACGTAAATATTTGCGTTTTAACGCAAATGTTTGCGTTGTCACAACGCAAAGGTTTACGTTACAACGCAAAGGTTTGCGTTATATCGCAAAGGTTTGCGTTTAACGCAAAAGGTTTGCGTTTAACGCAAAAGGTTTGCGTTATAACGCAAAGGTTTGCGTTGTAACGCAAACATAGGAAGAAAAATAGAAAAAAGAATGTGTGGCGCTAATACGCTTCCGTAGAAAATTCTGTTAAACTGTATTGTTTATTATGCTCGAGTTTTTGGTATGATATTCTACACCATGCGACCGCTCTCCTGGTTGGTCTCGTGAGAATAAGTTCGCCTCGAGAGCGAGAGGACTTTAGTCCGAATCCCAAACGGGTCTAACAAAAGTATTATTTTCCTACGAACTGTTAGCTTGTGAACTTACACGTTAAAAATCCATCTCAGTGTGTCGGTTTAATACTAAGTAGGCTTAATTTTCATATTATATTTCCATTCCATAGTTTTGTCCTCAATATTCATTTAATTTTCCACTGGACGTCATCCAAGATAATCATATTTATTTTACCGTTACTTTACAGTTAAGTGTTTTTCTTCTACTGATTTATATTACACCTGCTATAATTTTTAACGATCGAAATAAAAAAAGGGCACGTGAAATTTTTCTACCAAACACTTGTCTAAAAAGTCACTGATCCCGTATTATTTAGTCTTGTTGCGGTTTCGGCTTTTTATTCTGTATAGGTTTCTTTCTATTACAAAAATCTGTATGTTGACTCTTAATGTTTTGATTTATATGGGTCGTTGGGTTGTTGTCGCATTAATGTATACCTTCAAAACCAGAGAATTGATGGGGTATAGAAATATTCACATCTCTTTACTTCGCCCGTTCGACAGCATATCTTTGCTAAAATTGGGTGCGGACGTTTGGTTGTTCGGTTGTAAAAATATGCAGCCTTGTTTGGTCGAAATACAAATAGTCTAAGCATGGTGTAGTGAGAGTTTCGCGCTATCTATACGTTAAAAAACATTTGAATAAATCGTTGAAGGGATATACGAACTTCGATTGAAATTTCTGAACAACAAAAAAGGTCACCTGAAACTCGAAGTAAGCCAGTCGCATGGTTGAATTTAACACTTTAGAAGAAACGAAACGTCCAAAATAAGTTTAGTCTTATTATAAATTGTAGCCAACTTTTTTTCGTCTGTTTTTGCTTTTATGACAACTTTACCAGATATATATATAAAGATTTGACACAGTAATTGGTCCACAAAAACGAGCCTAACTGCAAGTCGTTGTTTTACGATTCAACATATGAGTTTTTGCATGTACACAATGGAGATTGTTTTCTGTTCTACTGCCCTTCTTCTAGAATGGCTGTATACAATGTAACTCCTGATGTGGACTACTTTATTAAATGTCAACAAACAAATAAATTCCAAGAGAAAGATTCGGAAAGAGATTCTAAAATTTACGCTAAAAAATAAAATACATAAAAATGGAAAACAATTTTAGACAATTATCATTTTAGAACTATATATAATTAGCATGCATCACTAAATGAAACTGATACATTGATTGCTCCCGTAATGTCCAGTTGCAAATATATCACACATATTCACGACAAGATGTGAAATTGATCGACCTGAAGCAAATGATTGATACATCACTACGATAGAGAGTTCGCTAGAGGTAAAACGTATGCTTTACTAGAATAAAGTTGAATATGACCAACATCTCGAGGTAAGCTATTAGCCCCCCTTTTCTCCACAGAAGACGCACGCCAAAAAAATTAACATACCAATTATAAGATATAGGTTAGAATAGAATAGACAGGAAACTAATAACTAATAACTTATTATAATAGGACGTACGCCAATTTATGACCCCATTCATGAGGGCGTGCCAAATTATAACGAATGTCCAATCAGAATTTTCTATTGTTCAAAGTTTGACGGCGGTTATGTTTGAACAGTGTTGAGTGTATTTTACATTTGTCATTTCAGAGTCTTTAATATCTTACTGTGCTGTGTGGATTTTGCTCATTGTTGACCGTACAGTGATCTTCGATTGGTCATTTATACGTTATCCAGTCTCTTGTTAAATTCTCTTAGTAGACATTATCCCATCATTGATGATCAAGTGTGATATAAAAAAAAGAAAACTACGTTATCATATCTCGGATATATATCTATTAAATATAATTAAGAAAACTTTTATTAGTAAGATTGAGTATAACCAAAAGCTTTGTCTTATAAAATCCTTGATGCTGTCTCCTTCAAATACTGTCAACCTAATTGTTAACATGGTATTATATGTGATAACTTGCTGTAAATAATATTAAATTGAGTATTTATTCACAGTAAACACTTCCTATGTTAGTTGTGGTGTTATATAAATCCTAATATCATTGATACACAGTTGAGAATTATGGTGCAGTTTTTCAAATGCAGATTTAATCCTTATTAATATTAAACCCAGTTCCGCATGCAGCTGTGGTCATCCTGTTGAGGATATTATTCATTATTTTTTAAGTGCCCTTTTATCAACGAAGCAAGAGAAATAATTGTTTGGCTGGTGACGGTGACCTTTCATTTCAGCAAAACATAGACATTTTTGAGTCTGTACAATCATATATCAGACATACACTAAGATTTAGAACATTCAATTAAAATTCGGAATTCCTACTTCCCAACTCTTCTCTCTAGTCCAGTTTTATATATTACTCTTGTACGTTTTATTTTTGAGACAAGGCCATATTTTGTTACCCCAAAGCGAATTGTTAGAAGTAGTTTCGTTTTTCGTTATAGAAGCAAAATACTTATAGTCTATGTAGAATAACGACTTCCATACGGTGTCGCGTTAAAATCTTTTTAATACATTGGTGCAATTGGATGCAAAAAATAATGACCATAAAATGTCAGGTTTGCGAGATCAGACATTAACCTAACAACTAAACAATTGAAAACCTAGGGATCAATGTTTAACCTTCGTCAGCAATGGGCAATTTTCATAAATAAAACATGATTTAGTCGAATACTAAAAATGCGAGTAAAGAAAAAGAGACTATACCATAGATTTGTTATTCACCACATATGCTTAAGAGGTACAAATCAGTCTTCCGAAGTTACCCTTTTAACATTGCACCACAATTCAACAGAAATTAGAAAATAGGGTCTGGAAGTATTTCTAAGACATTGTTGTTTTCCTGTTCTATGTAGCTTTCTTTCTGGCAAACAAAAGGCTAGACTTTATTTTGTGCCCAAAGGATGTGATTAAGTGGTTTTTTTTACAATTATTTCCCATTATTTCCGTAGTGAAAATCTGCAATAATTATTGTTTCATCATGTTTTTGATTTTCACATAATAACACAACTAAGTATATGACGGATGAATTTATAGTTAGCTTTTTAATGTCCAGTGGTAACTATTAGATGTATCATTAGGGAACATTTAGAATTAGATTTATGTTTCATTATAATACGTTATTCTGATTGGATACACTGCTATCTCGCATTATTCCTTAGTCAATTCCATTACACAATAAAATTTATCATTCATGATGACACGAGAACTCACAATAGAGTGCACAGGTAAATTAAATAAAAACATGATAAAAATCGTATTTTCATAATCCTAGCTAAAAATGTAATAATAAGTACTGAATGCTTCTTTTTGTAACTTCAAAGGGTTGTAAAAGCGTTTACCGTGTGCAAACTTTTAGAATGAAGCGCTTTTTCACACAAAATGTACTTCGGTCAACGCTTTTACACCCATATGAAGTTGCAAAAAGAAGCATTCAATTCTTAAATGAATATAAACAAGGACATCCTGTGTTATGCAAACATGTGTATCACGGCACAAGCGATGACCTATAGACCGTGTGTATCATACTATGTATATCTAGGATGGGTTGCTCCGAATAAAGGAGGTATAAATACAGGAATATAAAGAAACAAAATATAAATTTAGAATAGAGTGAAACGGGCAAAATAAAGATCAGAGGAAAAGGGTATAAGAAAATTAAAGAATCGAGGGAAATGGTCTATTTTTTTGCCGGACAATTGTTGATGATTGTTTGAAGTCAAATGCATTTATAGGTTAAATAATGCACAATCGTTTGTACATTGGTAGGGATTTATGTTTGGAGTTGATGAGGCACATAATTAGTAATTATTTTTATTTGAATTTTTCTCGTCTGATTTTAAAGTGAATAAAAAAAAACTCTATCATCTAAAAAAATATGGTTTAATTACGACACATAGATAAAACTGCTATTCAGTCGATTTTAAAATACATGCTATAAAAGAGAAAACATAAAAATATTTAGCAAAACTTTTGAACAAAAAGTCAACCTTAAGACCCCGAATATACTTTTGTAAGAACGTTAGATTAAGTTCCGGATTCCATTTAAAATAAATTGTTCATTTGGGGAAAAAATGGTGATACCTTAGGCTATTTTCAAAAAATGTTGACTGAATTCTCTGCAGACTGTAGTTTACTCGCAAATTCACCAAGTACGTATTTCTACGGCTAAAAAAATCATAATTGTATCTTTTAAATTGTTTACATTTATTTCAGTGTTTATTTTTCAAACTGTTGATGTAAATAACGTTGGATTAACATCGATTCAGTTTAAATTATAATCTACTAAATTATTAATTAAAAACTAAAACATGCAGCTAATCTAAATTTTACGCATATTATCACCTATATAAAAAGATTTAACAGAACACCATTCATGTTTTATATTTAAAAAAACAACATATACGCTAAACGAAACCATTCACGCCAAGAAACGATGTACGCTAAACGATACGATATACGCTAAACGATACGATGTACGCTAAAGGATACGGTATACGCTAAATGAAACGATGTACGCAAAACCA
Source organism: Mytilus edulis (assembly GCA_019925275.1). Taxonomy (NCBI): domain Eukaryota; kingdom Metazoa; phylum Mollusca; class Bivalvia; order Mytilida; family Mytilidae; genus Mytilus; species Mytilus edulis. Next base: position 75,775,903 of record CM034358.1, on the reverse strand, counting down.
TACGATGTACGATAAAAGGGCGCTAATGTTATCGTTTATGGTAAGGTTTATGGTACATGGTTTCGTTCGTACATCATTCGTTCAGCGTCCGTACAACGTTCGGTCAGCGTTTCGTTTGCATTCGTACACCGTTCGGGAAGCGTACGTACATCGTTCGGGCATCGTCCGTACATGGATCGGGCATCGTTCGTATTGTTAACTTTTACGTTACACGGACTGTATATAAGGGTTGTATTAGAAGGATTTTTCAGAATAATGTCGTCTTCGATATCTACGGAGAGCTTAGATTGTCACTTTTCAGCTTAAAATTGTCAAAATTTGAGAACAAAGGGCACAGGGCAATCGTGAGAGCCCCCTGATCTCTCAATCTTTCTAATACATGTAGTATGCAGACATTTCGTTAATAAGTAGATACAAACGTGACTAAAACGAATTTGGGTACACTTCCTGTCTTCAATGTTTACGGAGCGTCAAAAGTGCCAGTTGGATATTCAAAATATATGGGTCATTATAAAAAAAAACCATGCAAAACTATGTTATTGGGTCTTTTTAAGTCACAGACATGAAAATATATCAAAATAACACTTGCATATGTTAGATATGAATGTTTTGTGATTCACAATATACAGTTTACAGTATGAAATGTTATTAAAACATCCTTATTTTTTTCTTAAACCCTTGAAGATAGCTATTTTTTACTATAAATCCTTTTAGACTTGAAATAGGACTATTATTTATATCATTTGTTATTATGATTTATCACTTTTTATTGCATTTTGATACATACAAAGATTTTTCTAATGATTTAGGAGGTGTATGTTGGTTTTATAATAAAAAATTTCACCAAAAGGAAATGTTACATTTTTTAAGTCAATGGTGTAACCAAAGGACATATTAGTAGGATAAGAGTTATCTTTCGCAATGGGCATTTACAACAGTTTCTCCCTTAGCAAAGTTACCTGTAAGCATGTTATGCAAACGAAAACAAACAATTATGTTGAAGATTAAGTGAAAAAATCGTAAAAGTAAGTAAAGGTTATATCGTAATTGGAAATAGTGTCCATGGTGTACCCTTTATAAAAATCATTTTTTGAAAAAAATTCCTTAACTTTGAATAATGAAATATATTGATTATAGAAACATGCACCAGTCACAACATATAGAATATAGTGAAAACCTACCTAAGACCGCTTAAATGAGGGTGAGACCCCTGGTTTTTCAATGTCCATATAATTCAACTGAATCATATAGTCTGTATATATAGATTGTATTAGAAGGATTTCCAAGAATAATGTCATCTTCGATATCTACGGAGGGCTTAGATTGTCACTTTTCTATTTAAATTGTCAAAATTTTAGGACAAAGGACACAGGGCAATGATGAGAGCACCCTGATCTCTCAATCGTTCTAATATTGTGTAGACATTTAGTTAATAGGTAGATACAAACGTGACTAAAAGGAATTTGGGTACACTTCCTGTCTTCAATTTTTAAGGAGCGCCCAAAGTGCCAGTTGGATATTCAAAATATATAGTGAAAACCTACCTAAGACCGCTTAAATGAGGGTGAGACCCCCTGGTCTTTTAATGTCCATATAATTCAACTAAATCATAGACACTATATATATAAAGGTTGTATTAGAAGGATTTCCTAGAATATAGTCATCTTCAATATCTACGGTCTGATCGGCATTTAAGCGGCATTTTTCAACAAAGGGAGATAATTTGGAGCTCTTTCAATGATATAAACATTTTACAGCCATATGAGGCCAAATTAGTTCTAATCGTTGATATGTTATAGTCGCAGAACTGTTCATGTCGTAGAACTGACCAACGATTTTGTCAGTTCTCGATAGACCTGTCTATACAAGTTTTCTAGGGTAGAATTGTCTAAATCAGTTCTAGGTAGAACTGACCAAATCAGTTTTAGGTTACAACTGTTCTAGCTAGAACTGTCTAAAATTTATCAGGATGACACTTGTCACAGTTCTACATACAGTCATAGAACAGTTCTTCTGACAGATTCTGACCGATTTTTTTGACAGGTTAGAAGTGATTTCCACTGTATATTGTTTAAGTTGGAGCTAGTTAAGCCACCATTAACATATATCCACAATACAAAACTTCCAGGACACGAGGAGACTTTCTTGCTTTTAAAATACAGATCATGTTTTCTTTATTGTGAGCTAGAGCTAGTTTCGACCTTTGTATCTTATCTATGAAATTATTTCTTAAATGAACTTATCAATACAAAGTACTTGCAAAATCTTCGTTTCTCGTTTAAATTTCATAAACATAAAGGTCTCTACTGTGGAACTGTCTGACGGATTTCAAAGTTGACAAAATAGGAGGTCAATGCATTCGGGTTAATTCAAATTATTTGATACGATGGGTACATGTCTGGTTAAAATACATCTTATCTTTGATGTACCGCATTAGTATCCTTATAAAGTAAGACAGTCCTTGCGTGATCCATGATCAAATAACGTGTCTGTAGACGATTTGTGTAAAATACTTTTGTTTAAATTTAATTAAGGTGGTACCTAACACTACAGGGAGATAACTCTGTAAAATCAGCTAAACGTTTTAAATACGTTGTGTTGTTAAGAGAATATCAAACTTCTCAATGATCAAAATAAGTGTTTGTCAAACTGATATATAACCAGTGTAATTTTTCTGATAAAACGGTTGGTTCAAATTTTTTGAATTTTTTTATATTTTGTAAAAGGGTCAAAGTAAATACTTTGTCAAAATTTTAAGAAAATTAAACAAGCCAAATAAATTTCAGTTAAAGTGTTGGGTACCACCTTAAACTAAACTCTTGAACATATCTTTTCGTGACGTCGGATGAGGCATATATGAATTTGGGATCTAGTCTTAATGGTTCTCGGGAATTAAAGATTAATTTTCTTTGGATTCGGCATGAAATGCATTATTTTTTCGAGATTTCGTCATTTTTTTTTATAATTGTTTTGAAATTCGGGATGACACTCCCACTTTCTTCATCATGCAATGTCGAGGAAAAACGGAAAATCATCCTGTATGAGAATTTGAATTAGTTAAATATTTGCAATTATTATAAAATCATAAAATCTGCAGGTTTTTTTTTTTATTTCTTTGTGTGGAATGACTACAAAAAGGGATGTATACGACTTCCCAAACTTAATCTATAATTCATGTTCGTTACTATTTTTTTTAATATCGCACTGGTTTCCAACTAAACTATCTGGAATATTTCTCCACATGTTGACAGCTATATGAAGTCAGTTCATAGAAGCCTGGTATCCTTGCCCACGAGAGTAAACGACGTATTAGATTGGGTCAGGACGCCAGGCTAAGTTCATAGGGCCTCAGTTCTAAAAGTGGCGTAGCAATTCATTACTTTTATCCAATCAACTGTCTTGTATATGCTAAAGATTGACGTGCGATCGTAGTCGATACTTTGTAATTCATATAATGACATTGTAGTTGTTTTATTATGTACAGCAACATCAACATCTAAAGGTTGTGTACTATTTTTTTAAAACTGTTAACTACTGGTTCATAATAAAATTGATTTCAACAAGTTGCTTTGTAACCACTATCATGATGTTACATGTATATTGTTTAAGTTTGAGCTAGTTTATCCACTGTAGGTGTAACTTATACATTTTACAGTATGATAATAGCATTAAATTTACGTGAATTCCATATTTTCCGAAATGGTGTTAAGCGGGCTGATATTAAAAAAATTCCCACACATGCTTCATTATAGATTATTAAATGGAATGTTCCATATTGGCCGTGGTATCAGCCCTAGACTCCCATATCAAGCTAGAGGAATTTAGCCCTATGGGTCGTGGTCTGATACCACGGGCTATATGGAAAATTATATTAAATAATCTATTTATCACACATTTTCAAGCTGGAGAAAAAAAAGCGTATATCAAATTATGTTTAATATTTTCACCAAAAATTAAAAAAAAAACATTTAAAAACATTTTTTTTAAATGTATCACAGTGAGTTAAAAAAAATCGTATCACAGTAAGTAAACAAAGTTGTGTGAAAAGTTTAACAAATAATTAACAATAACATGTTATTTCTCAGATATTTTAAGTGTTTCATTTCAAATTAATGCTGAGGAAGAATACACGTATCGCGATTTGAAAATCTTTTCCGCTCGATTTTTCGATGGCATTCCTTTTTTTCATTTTGGCGTCATACATGTATATCTATATAGATACTATAGACCACTTTCGAGTTCATCCGTCACCGGAAAAAACTCGTCAATTATACGCGCTTTTATCACCGTCATTTGTGCGTTTTGGGGCGTCGTCACTTCCCTTCCAATGTTGAGCGAGTGGTTGGAAAACTATAATTCTATATTATACGAATTATTCGGCAAATTGAATTCTCAAAATTGACAATCAACACTGCTGTCATTAGGGAATTGTCAGTAAGTACCTACAGAGCAACCATTATTTCTAGTTTATCCTGCACAAAGACGATCACTAAGACGCTTGATGAACGTAAATAGTGCAGGGATACAGGCGACCCCCTCTATCTGGTAGATGACGTCATAAAGGCGTGCATAATTGACGAGTTTTTGCCGGTGACGGATGAACTCGAAAGTGGTCTATTAAATGAGAAGACCTCATTTAGTGTGTCACTTCTCTTCCTTCCCCAATAAATTAACCATTGTGCATTTGTGTCCTATAGGTATCATGTATAGTCGCAGTTGTCATCCTCTCTGATGATTATTCCGTTTGGGTTATTGGAGAAAAATGAAAATAAAGAGGTCCGGATATTGTTTCCGTCTTGGACAAATTTTTATGTCGTAGACAAGACTTCCGTTTAGGACTGTTTTAAATAACACATAACTTTCATAGGTTCTTGGGGGACAGGACAGTTTTTTCGCTTTTTCTGTATACTATGAACATATATATAATCGAGAAAATAAAGTGTACATTGTATTTGATATTTACTATGAATTCCAAGTTTCCTTTTTAACGGCGGTCATATATAGAGATAAAAGTATATGTCTTTTCACAGTACGTATACAAAAAAAAGTGAAATTAATAGAAAATAAAAAAGATTAAAAAAAAAGAGGGGGGGGGGGGCTGATATAAATTGTCCTGCCCCAAATACCTATGATTTTTGGTACCTTTCCTGAAATTCTCCAGTCATAACTTTTTTTTGAAATTCAGTCTACAACAGTTACAGTTTACATACTTTCAAACCTCACTCTAAATGCCCGATTTCGCGGGTGTGTTCTAGTATTCTATTATGACGTCAAAATTGTATTTAAAGTGATGTCAAGTAATGGTGGACAAATAACTATTTCCACTGGTGATTTTTACATTTTTTTCTGCTACAGCAGATTCCTAACTTTCTATTGTTTTAGGTTGCAGTCTTGTAATTGACTGCTTCATATATAGGCATTCATGCAAAACAGGTGATCTTTGAAAGAAAAAAAAGCTACATAGAAAAAAAAGTTCATGTTCATATCATGTATGTACTAATTTCAAAAGTGATTTAATCGAAAAAAAAGTGGGTCATGCCACGAAGATTAAAAAGTTACGTAACCCTGAAGTCAAAACATTTTTTTTTTCTACTTTCTTTTTGCTGTTTTTACTAGGCCGCACCACTTCCAGTAAACATGATATCCTTCAACTTTCCTGGATTTATATCCCAAAAAGATGCAAGATTTTTTTTCAATCTACATATTTTTTTCAATTCAGCATAAATCTATAATCAAACAGAAAAAAATGAGTCCAGAAAAAAATTAAGAAAAAATGAACTATTTTGTTTCCCTCCATGTTTTGATGCACCGGAAACTGGAGTGCATGGAAACAAGAGTTGTAATACAAGACTGGTACCTTTACATATTATATTGTTTTTATTCATTACTAGAACACACCCGCGAAATTGCTTGAATTTCGCGGGTATACAGAGCTTGGTTGAAAGTGTGTTACTATTGTTTTTGTAAAATATTTTGTGTATAAGACTTCATGTCTTGAAGATTTCAGAAAAGGTATCAAAATGCATAGGTACTTGGAAACAGTTTAAGCCCTCTCCATTGCTTCCAAAGTCCGGTTTTTTTTCTGTTACATTCAATCATTTTTGCGTTAATTTCTTCTCCAAGGCGACCACTGCTATATTATAAAGAGAGTCTCTATCACATGATAATTATTGTCCTCTCCCCGAGTACTCTTATGAAATTAATGTGCAAGTTCTAATCCGGAAGTCCTGTTTGACGTAAAAGCGAAATCGTGGGCATTCTAAGCTTGGTTGAAAGTATGTTAACTATTTTAGAATGATTTTTTGTAAAAAAAAATATGTCTGGGGAATTTAAGAAATATATATATAATAAATATTAAAGTGTATTTAAATGTTTAATTTTCTATTAATTTACTATTAATTCTAAGTTTCTTCTCCGTGGCAATCACTGGTATATTATATAGAGAGTCTCTATATGTTATCATGGTTATAGTAGTATATAAATCATAGGATACATGCAGATAAACGCGAAGATAATTGTTCTGTCCCCGTCCAAGTATAATTATACCTGTAATGGTTTACTTTTAAAAATTGTTATTTGGATGGAGAGTTTTCTCATTGGCACTCACACCATATCCAGAAATCAACGCCACTTTGCTTATTTGAATATTATACTAAAGAAATCGGATACGGGTCACGGAAATTACATTAAAATGATAGGGAATTTTGAAAAAATGTCTGTTTTAATTTTAATTTAAGTGATAGACAGGTTGCCGGAGCAGAAAACGATATACACAACAATATACACCATTTAAACGAAACATAATAACTGTTGTTGCAAAAAATACAGGTTCCTGAGCTATTTTAAAAATCGAAACGAGAGGCTTTTAACATTGCAGTGTAAAATACAGGCTAAAATGGCTGAAACGTCAAATTTGCAAACTTCGTGTTGAAAATTGGCTTACAAGGTCATTACAAAAACAGGTTGCCGGGGTGAAATATGAAACTTAAATTTCCAAAGAATAAGCAAGTCCAACCCTTGTATGTGTAGTCGTTGAACTCTAGGTTCCCACGTAAAATTAAAATGTCATTATTTCAAGAAGAATAAACTCACGAAAGCACGAAAAATTCACTAAATTCGCGTTCATTGTTTTGATTTTGACCGCCTGAAATATCAAAGTGATTGTAAATAAGGACTCTGTGACGGGCAACTTATAATATCCGTGTTTTAAAGATTTTAATGATATCAAGCCTATCAAGCCAGTGCAGTTCAAAGTACTATCACGTGGTACAATTCTCATTTACAAAATACTATCTTACACATTAGCTCAAAGAATAAAAAATGTACTAAATTTAATAATAAATGCAGACCAAACAGGATATATAAAAAACGATATATTGGCTTTAATCTCAGACAAATACAAGACATCATAGATTACGCCGACAAATTCAATGTTGAAGGTGCAATTTTGTTTCTAGACTTTTCAAAAGCATTTGATACCTTAAAATGGACCTTTATGTACCAAACTCTCGAACATTTCGGCTTTAATAGTTCATTTATTAACTGGATCAAAACTTTATATTCTGATATAAATAGCTCTGTATTCAATAATGGATGGATCTCTGCACCAATTAGTCTAAAAAGGGGGGTGCGTCAAGGATGCCCCTGCTCTTCCATGATCTTCGTGATCGCAGTTGAAATCATGGCATGTAAATTAAGGAATGATTATAACATTAAAGGTTTTGAAATCAAACTTGACCATTCAAAACATAATCTGAAAATTTCCCAGTTAGCAGATGATACCACTCTGTTTCTTAAATCAAAAAATGAAATTATAGCAGCATTAAACGTTATTGAAATATTTGGCACATTTTCTGGCCTTAAATTAAATAAAAACAAAACGGAAGGCATTTGGATAGGAAAACTGAAAAATTGTAAAGATAAAGTAGATAATATAAAATTCACAGATAAACCCGTTAAAGTGTTAGGATTATATTTCGGCACAAATAAAGCAGAATGCGCAAAACTAAATTGGGAACACAAATTTGAAAAAGCAAAAAAACTCATGAAATCTTGGGAAAAAAGACATCTTACTATCATCGGTAAAATTCTTATAATCAAATCACTCATTATTCCACAATTCACATACTTAGCAAGTATGACAGTCATAAATAAAACGTACAGCGACAATCTAGAAAGAGAAATTTTTAATTTTATTTGGAACGGTAAACAAGACAAATTAAAAAGGTCAACTCTCATAGCAGATTACAATACAGGAGGACTCACTATGATAGATATCGACAGCTACTTTAATACACTTAAAATTAAATGGGTATCAAGATTAATGGAGTCAAAACATGAAAATTGGTCAATTATTCCGAGATTCTTTTTTGATAAATACGGAAAAAACTTCCTTATCTTCAAAATGAATTTAGAACTTAAAAATTTAAAACTACTTAAAATTACAACTGAATTACCAGAATTTTATCTGGATATTGTAAAATGCTGGATACGGAAAGGTGGAGGTCAAACTAAATCACCCACTAACTTTAGAGAAATACGCAAAGAAATTATATGGGGTAATAAAAACATAAAAATAAAAAATAAACCATTATTGATGCTCAATTGGATCAAAAGCAATATAATCTATATTAATGAAATTATTGATGAAAACGGTCAAATCAACGAAAAGACAATACTGCGTAAGTTAGAAATAAAACACAACTGGATAGCCGAACTATCAATACTAAAAAAAGCTATTCCAAAATGTTGGATAGATATCCTGAAAACAAATAAATCTGTTAAAACCCAAGTTAGTATTAACGAAAAAATAATTAGAATGAATGAAACAGAAATAAATTTAGCAGATCTTGATAACAAAACCGTCTATCAACATTTTATAAAAAACAAAATAACTCCAAACATTGGAATAATAAAATGGCAAAGAATATTAGGCGTAAAACCATTACAAATTAGACACTCCTTATCATTTACAAACAAAGAAATATACACAAACAAACTTAAAGTTTATAAATGGAAATTATTTAGCTATATATTGCCGAACACAGAAAATCTTTTCAAATGGAAAATATCTAATACGTCAGAGTGTGCTTTATGCAAATGCACAGACAATTATCAACATTTTTTTATCGATTGTGAATTTTTAAAAGACTTGTGGAATAAAATAACAGATAAAATGAATATCATAAACTTCTGTAAGAAAATAAACTTAATAGATATAGTCTTTGGATATAAAATAGGAGACCGACATTATAATGACATAAATCTTATTATAACGTTGATAGGTTTCTCAATTTACAAATCATTTTACACGTCAGAACAAAGAACAAAATCCGCCGACATATACAACATCTTCAAAAAAGAATTTGAATTATATTTTGAAGTTAACAGATGTGTAAAAAAACGTAAAAGTAATCTAATTCGCAAATTTCAAAAATTTCTTTAAACTGTTAGATTATAAAATACGTAAACATAATATTCATATATAGTTTCGAAACATAACGCACAAAATATTTACTCAAGTATCTTTAAAACGAAATACTATAAATGCAAAATTAAATTTGACATCTCAGCGGCAGTAAAGAAAAACCCATAAATTACACCTATTCTAAAACTTTAAATCAAAACACAATAAGGTACATATTATGGGGAAAGACAATAAATTCATATTTCGATTATAATAAACATATAATATCTTACCTTTTGATAATAATCCAAAAGCGAAAAGATTAACACATGAACTATATTATCCTTCAATCATGTCAGGTTACGATTATTTGATTACACTAAGACCTTGCACGATTTTTCTAAACGAGCAATATGTGTCAGGTAGACTGTATCCAATTATGAGAATGTAAAAGTAAAGGTCAAATACGGAACAAAATTACGTAATTATAAATGTGAATGATTTGCAATTATATATGCTTATACTGTATTTTTTTCTATTTGTAATTGACTGTATATTGTAATTTTTTCTATTTGTAATTGACTAGCAATTAGTTGGATTATATTATAATTTATAAATGTATGTTTTACAGACAAATTAAACTAACAAGCACTAACAAAATTTAATATATACTACTAACGGTTAACGAGGCCGGGATAAGGTACCGGTATTTGATGTATCCACTAACAAATGTGAAAAACTATCAATAAAACATGATTTACCTTTAAAAAAAAAAAAAAACAATTCTCATTTACATATTATGAATATTAATTAGCAAAACCACTACTAATTTCTGGCTATGCCACATTTTCCTATCTATAATACTAAAATTTCGAGGTCTAATTTGTCAGCCGTCATCGGGTAAAAACGACAAATCAAAGAATTCAACTCTATATATATATAACTAATATAGGACAATGTTGTAGATTAAAAATTACACCACTCTAGACCCTTTTGTTTTCCACATAATTAATATTGCCAATAATTAACAAGTTCCGGGTCTAATCCGATACCGATACCAATAGTATATTCACCTGTTAGCTATTACCTTATCTGTACGTTCCGCATTTGACAGGCGCACCACCAAACGGTGTATTTAGGATTTTGCTATATACACGGGTCATAATCAAAGGGCTGACACTACTAAATGCAATCATTGTCAAATTGTTCCCTATTGTAGCTTTATTCAGCAATCAGCAAGACTTTCTAAGATAACTAATATAGGACAATGCTGTTGATTAAAAAATATCCCATTCCTGGATAGCCTGGACCTTTTGTTTTCCAAATAATTAATATTTCCAATAATTAATAAGTTCCAGGTCGACGGGTTCAAACAGAAAGATTTGAAAGCAGAGAAAACTGTGTATCTTATAATCGACATGACTTTATCAGATGACAATACCAATTACTAAAATAAGGCTTAGGCATAGTTATATACTTTAATTCAGCCACGGACCCGCGATATCACGGGTGTGTACTTGTATCTATATGAAAATTATGTGTAAGTTTAAACCGAGGTATAATAGTAGTGGTTCTTACGATATAAAAACCACGACATGGACAACGCTCTGATTGGCTTATTCATTTTTGTTATCTATTATATGATTAGTTCTCAATGTTAAAACCGGAAATCATGTGCTTAAAAGTCGGTTTAATGGCGGAAACAATCTTAGGATGCCTTTTTTTCGTTTTTCTCCCAAAATAACCCAAACTGAATAGTCCTACGAATGGATGACAAATGCGACTATGCACGGTACCTGTAAGACACAGAGGCATGATGATTAATTTGTTGTGGGACGGAGAGAAGCGACACACAAAATGAGGTCTTCTCGTTTAATAGTATAGATGTTACTTGAAACGTCATTTGATACTACTTGGCTAGTTGCATCAGATGACATCTTGTTTATAAATAGTTTTTGATTGACAGGTTTATACCGGAAATCAAATTCGGGGGTTGATATGGAGGCCACAGACCACAATTAAATTCATCTTTTAGTTCTTTTTAACGATTTGTTTCATTAAAAAAAAATGCACCTAATCTTTTTGTCAAATATTCTGTGTGTACAGTACAGTACTAGTCCAACAATATATACAACATTCAGAAAGATTTATCTCCAGTACCTTACAAATTAAGCCAAAACACATCCATACCCCTATGGACAAGTCAAGAGATATTCCGAAAACTGTAAATATCACCTTCTTGCACCTGGCCTAATCACTCTTTCCATATCAAAATCTGTGAGAATACAACAACCAAAAGTTTAGTTTACCTCTTTTCTTTCATCCCCCCTCCCACCCCCTCAAAAAACCTACTGAAAAATTAATGAGGAAGGTAAGAAACAAATTAAGAAAAAATGCACTCTAATTAACAGGAACTATATATAACGAAAAACGGGGTAATTAATTATGATCTTGAGCCTATTAGGGGTCTAAAACTTGACCAATTCTAATAAAACTTGGCATGATTTAAGCTTTATATTATGAGACAGTTTTAACAAAGTGTCAAAACCATGCATATGATACCAATTATAAAAAATGTGGCATTTTCTATGTCTGAACTTTTGGTGCTGAATTGTGGCGTTGAATTAGATCAATTTCAACTATCAACTTTGGGCTTCTAAAAGCAAACGATACCAACACTTGCACTTTTTAATGTCTCTATGTATAAGTTAGCACCTATATATATATATATATATATATATACGAGTCTAAATTGAAAACTACGTTCAAACCTAATACTGCGTTGGATAAAAACCGCAGTTTTTATACGTGTGCATGTCAAACAAATTTCGTTGTAGAAGGGTCTAAAAACAGCACAAACAACATTTTCCAAAAGACCAAAAGAGTGAAAAAGTATATTTAAACAAAACGCATTTGACTAACAGGTCGAACAACTGATGTTCTTGAACCCTGCTGACTGCCATTGGCGATTGCCAAATAAAATTGATCACAAGATGTAACAAAATGGATCCTAATATAAATTTAATACGTCACAGAAAAAAAAAATAATTGTTAACTTGTGGACAGGATGTTGTGCCACAAACATTCGGTGTCAATATTTCTTTAGTACACCATATCCGGATTTCGACAATAAATGTCTCTTCAGTGATGTTAGGGATCGAAACGGTATTTGGAAGGCCATATAAAAAGTACCCTCATTTTTAGAGAAAGTACCCTCATTTTTAGATTAACTCTTGAATTTTAAGAGTCAATATATAGGATGAACGGTTCATATAAACCGGAGGGAAAATATGATACATGCCCAAACAAAAAATATAAACGAGTCTAAATTGAAAACTACGTTCAAACCTAATACTGCGTTGGATAAAAACCGCAGTTTTTATACGTGTGCATGTCAAACAAATTTCGTTGTAGAAGGGTCTAAAAACAGCACAAACAACATTTTCCAAAAGACCAAAAGAGTGAAAAAGTATATTTAAACAAAACGCATTTGACTAACAGGTCGAACAACTGATGTTCTTGAACCCTGCTGACTGCCATTGGCGATTGCCAAATAAAATTGATCACAAGATGTAACAAAATGGATCCTAATATAAATTTAATACGTCACAGAAAAAAAAATAATTGTTAACTTGTGGACAGGATGTTGTGCCACAAACATTCGGTGTCAATATTTCTTTAGTACACCATATCCGGATTTCGACAATAAATGTCTCTTCAGTGATGTTAGGGATCGAAACGGTATTTGGAAGGCCATATAAAAAGTACCCTCATTTTTAGAGAAAGTACCCTCATTTTTAGATTAACTCTTGAATTTTAAGAGTCAATATATAGGATGAACGGATCATATAAACCGGAGGGAAAATATGATACATGCCCAAACAAAAAATATAAACGAGTCTAAATTGAAAACTACGTTCAAACCTAATACTGCGTTGGATAAAAACCGCAGTTTTTATACGTGTGCATGTCAAACAAATTTCGTTGTAGAAGGGTCTAAAAACAGCACAAACAACATTTTCCAAAAGACCAAAAGAGTGAAAAAGTATATTTAAACAAAACGCATTTGACTAACAGGTCGAACAACTGATGTTCTTGAACCCTGCTGACTGCCATTGGCGATTGCCAAATAAAATTGATCACAAGATGTAACAAAATGGATCCTAATATAAATTTAATACGTCACAGAAAAAAAAAATAATTGTTAACTTGTGGACAGGATGTTGTGCCACAAACATTCGGTGTCAATATTTCTTTAGTACACCATATCCGGATTTCGACAATAAATGTCTCTTCAGTGATGTTAGGGATCGAAACGGTATTTGGAAGGCCATATAAAAAGTACCCTCATTTTTAGAGAAAGTACCCTCATTTTTAGATTAACTCTTGAATTTTAAGAGTCAATATATAGGATGAACGGATCATATAAATCGGAGGGAAAATATGATACATGCCCAAACAAAAAATATAAACGAGTCTAAATTGAAAACTACGTTCAAACCTAATACTGCGTTGGATAAAAACCGCAGTTTTTATACGTGTGCATGTCAAACAAATTTCGTTGTAGAAGGGTCTAAAAACAGCACAAACAACATTTTCCAAAAGACCAAAAGAGTGAAAAAGTATATTTAAACAAAACGCATTTGACTAACAGGTCGAACAACTGATGTTCTTGAACCCTGCTGACTGCCATTGGCGATTGCCAAATAAAATTGATCACAAGATGTAACAAAATGGATCCTAATATAAATTTAATACGTCACAGAAAAAAAAAATAATTGTTAACTTGTGGACAGGATGTTGTGCCACAAACATTCGGTGTCAATATTTCTTTAGTACACCATATCCGGATTTCGACAATAAATGTCTCTTCAGTGATGTTAGGGATCGAAACGGTATTTGGAAGGCCATATAAAAAGTACCCTCATTTTTAGAGAAAGTACCCTCATTTTTAGATTAACTCTTGAATTTTAAGAGTCAATATATAGGATGAACGGATCATATAAACCGGAGGGAAAATATGATACATGCCCAAACAAAAATTATAAACGAGTCTAAATTGAAAACTACGTTCAAACCTAATACTGCGTTGGATAAAAACCGCAGTTTTTATACGTGTGCATGTCAAACAAATTTCGTTGTAGAAGGGTCTAAAAACAGCACAAACAACATTTTCCAAAAGACCAAAAGAGTGAAAAAGTATATTTAAACAAAACGCATTTGACTAACAGGTCGAACAACTGATGTTCTTGAACCCTGCTGACTGCCATTGGCGATTGCCAAATAAAATTGATCACAAGATGTAACAAAATGGATCCTAATATAAATTTAATACGTCACAGAAAAAAAAAAAATTGTTAACTTGTGGACAGGATGTTGTGCCACAAACATTCGGTGTCAATATTTCTTTAGTACACCATATCCGGATTTCGACAATAAATGTCTCTTCAGTGATGTTAGGGATCGAAACGGTATTTGGAAGGCCATATAAAAAGTACCCTCATTTTTAGAGAAAGTACCCTCATTTTTAGATTAACTCTTGAATTTTAAGAGTCAATATATAGGATGAACGGATCATATAAACCGGAGGGAAAATATGATACATGCCCAAACAAAAAATATAAACGAGTCTAAATTGAAAACTACGTTCAAACCTAATACTGCGTTGGATAAAAACCGCAGTTTTTATACGTGTGCATGTCAAACAAATTTCGTTGTAGAAGGGTCTAAAAACAGCACAAACAACATTTTCCAAAAGACCAAAAGAGTGAAAAAGTATATTTAAACAAAACGCATTTGACTAACAGGTCGAACAACTGATGTTCTTGAACCCTGCTGACTGCCATTGGCGATTGCCAAATAAAATTGATCACAAGATGTAACAAAATGGATCCTAATATAAATTTAATACGTCACAGAAAAAAAAAATAATTGTTAACTTGTGGACAGGATGTTGTGCCACAAACATTCGGTGTCAATATTTCTTTAGTACACCATATCCGGATTTCGACAATAAATGTCTCTTCAGTGATGTTAGGGATCGAAACGGTATTTGGAAGGCCATATAAAAAGTACCCTCATTTTTAGAGAAAGTACCCTCATTTTTAGATTAACTCTTGAATTTTAAGAGTCAATATATAGGATGAACGGATCATATAAACTGGAGGGAAAATATGATACATGCCCAAACAAAAAATATAAACGAGTCTAAATTGAAAACTACGTTCAAACCTAATACTGCGTTGGATAAAAACCGCAGTTTTTATACGTGTGCATGTCAAACAAATTTCGTTGTAGAAGGGTCTAAAAACAGCACAAACAACATTTTCCAAAAGACCAAAAGAGTGAAAAAGTATATTTAAACAAAACGCATTTGACTAACAGGTCGAACAACTGATGTTCTTGAACCCTGCTGACTGCCATTGGCGATTGCCAAATAAAATTGATCACAAGATGTAACAAAATGGATCCTAATATAAATTTAATACGTCACAGAAAAAAAAATAATTGTTAACTTGTGGACAGGATGTTGTGCCACAAACATTCGGTGTCAATATTTCTTTAGTACACCATATCCGGATTTCGACAATAAATGTCTCTTCAGTGATGTTAGGGAGTTTATAACTCGTCTAAACATCAACCCAACAATGTTAGATCTGTAAATTTGCTTTCGCAAATTTTTGGTTCTTCCCTCGCCGGGATATATATATAGCTATCAAAAGCAACATATAGCATACTTCATGTATCCGACTTATAAAAAACGTCGTATTGTCAAGAGACCTGACCGAAAAGCCAGGCACCATATGATCAGGTTTCAAAGGGCTAATGTCCATCGACGCTGGATCATGAGAAGCTGGCAAAATGTTCATTAGTCAGATGAGAGTCGGTTTCTGTTACAACCAGAAGACGGCAGAATACGAGTTTGGCGGGGAAATAAAACTGCCTATGACCAACACAACATTTGGCATTGCCCAACGACTGCATTCGTTGTTGGTTGAGTTACAATCTGGGGTTTCTTCTCATACTGTTGTAAGCTGTGTATGCATATTTTGCAAGGTAACATGAACAAACATACATACAGGAATTTGGTGCTTTCAAACATTGTAGTCCATCATTTTGATAATCCCCAGCTTGCGTCAGACCCTTGTACATGGACGACAACGCTAGACCACACAGGGCAAGGATTGTAACCGAGTACAAAAGGCAAGAAGCTAATGGCACTATCTATTGGCTAAGATAAGACTTTTTATGACTGTTTATGCTTTCTAGGATTTAAATCGGTATACATCGCTATATATTTTATTATATATATTTTTTTTTAAATATTATTGGGAATAAGTCACAGAAAGAAAAAGGTGCACTCGATCTATCATAAAGTAATAGAATTTTGTTCATTCTAATTGAAAATATGTGTGATATTCACAAAGGTATGAAAATGTACATTTTTTTTTAATTACAAGCCTACAAGAAAAAGAAACAAATGGGAAATATAAAAACAGAAGAATATTTTCAAGTGAAAGTTTTTTTTTCCTTCATGTATGTATTTTAATATTTACCTTCATCTATCTTCATTAATAATCATTTAAAGTGAACAATGTCGATTTAAGGAATTGGGATTAGATTCGAAGATTTTTTTTCTTCAAATTAATGTTTTGCCTTTTGACGTTCACCTCTAGATTTGACTTACCTCATTTTTTCGCAGGACTTTAACCTTTGGTTTCAGCCTAGATAAGTTTTCCAAAAAAATGTTCTATCCCCTCCCATCCAAAAGTTTTACATTTGCCATTTTTTACATGAATGTAATAAAAAAATAGATATTATCATAAAGCCTAACAGATTAATATAAGTTAGGAAACGGACTAATATATTAAGTTAACAACTTGTTTACGGATCCTACTTATTATTCAATTGTATTAATATGTAAATGCCAATTTGTGTACAATGTACATTGTTAAACATGAATTTAATTAATAAAATATGTTTATACTAATATAAAGTCATGTGAATCAAAATGTCTTGTACATCTACTGTCCTTGATCTTAATATTTCTTAATTAATCAAAATATGTTAATATATTAGATTTACTACTGTGTTCAATGAATATTATATATTTATTCCTACAGCTCGAAATGGTATTTAACAAATGATAGTCCAAAATATATTACTCTCGCCCTGGATATGTATGAAATATTTATTACTGTACGTTTAGCAAACAATAATCTGCAATCATCCTTTTTTAAATACAGACATCAGGTTTAGGATGTTTAACATGTTTAACCCCGCCGCATTTTTGCGCCTGTCCCAAGTCAGGAGCCTCTGGCCTTTGTTAGTCTTGTATTATTTTAATTTTAGTTTCTTGTGTACAATTTGGAAATTAGTATGGCGTTCATTATCACTGGACTAGTATATATTTGTTTAGGGGCCAGCTGAAGGACGCCTCCGGGTGCGGGAATTTCTCGCTACATTGAAGATCTGTTGGTGACCCTCTGCTGTTGTTTTTTATTTGGGCGGGTTGTTGTCTCTTTGACACATTCCCCATTTCCATTCTCAATTTTATTAAATCAATTGTAGAGATTGTTTTATTTAACTCTATCTCGACATCTTTGGACTAAATACAAAATAATATGACTTTCATAATTAACATCCAAGTTTGCTTTATTTGTCGAAAAAAATACATTTCAATATTTTATTTCCATACAAGACGGTGAATTTCTTGTTTAACCAATACTTACAAGTATAGAAAACTTCTTCGAAAAGAATGCCGAAGTCCTTAAAACTGATCAAACCAGAGGTTTAACTTATCAACATAGGGGAAAAGGATACAAACATAATATTCATTATTTCAGATGGCCCACATAGCGTAAGGATTTCTCCACAAACACAAATCTACACAGTAAATGAGTCTACAGGTAGCATTGGTCCAGTTACTTGTAAAGTTGAAGGCTGCAAACCTGAATGCATATTAAAATGGAGTGGACCAAATTTGACGGGCGGAAATTCTTCTGTACTATTATTGCAAAACATTGACAAGAGCAAGACAGGGAACTATTTTTGTACTGCATCAAATGAGGCCTGGAATATGACGTCTGTTAAAATCAGTATTATCGTCAACTGTAAGTACAGTATGCTCCCAAGTTTCCCTAATATTTTGACAATGAAATTTCCCGTATATATACTTTATAAAACCATGTATCTGTAGTGCTCAAATGTTCAATAAACAAGTGACTTGCTAACAAATGTTTAAAATATAGATTTAAGAAGAGAAACAACAAGTATTATATTTCTTAGCAACTGCTGATATCAGACTCAAGCTAGCGAACAATAAGATGCATCAAGCTAGCGAACAATAAGAAAAACGCGCCAAACTGATCATGCCTAAAAACCGAAGACTTGCAATAACACGACACGTACTTATCATTCTGATGTCAAATAATCTGCAGTAGGAAGATGAACTCAATTCCTTTTTAACACAGACAAAGTTAATTATTTATAAGTGTATTTGATACAACTTTTTTTTTGGATAACACTGCGCATCTCAAATTCTTTTTAGCTAACCATTTATCTTTTCTCTCTGATTAGAGATTAGTTTATTGTCTTTCAAATAATGACAACAATGATAACAACAGGTCTCGCTAAACTAGTGTACAAATGTAGCTATACAATTAAATATTCAAGCTTATATTTACGATTGAAAAGAAATGAATAAAAGCTGATAAACATTATATGCACTTTTCGTCAAAGAAGTAGCTAGTTCATCTAATTATTCCAAAGTAAAAAGTCACTATAATGGTAATTTGTTTATAACATTTCGATATCAAGAGTGATATATGTAAGAGTAATAAACATAAAGAACTAAAAACAATTTGACAAATCCAAGCCTACGTAAAATATCTATAATCCGTAAACCTTTTTTTTGACGTCCAAAGTTTGGGTTTGTTGACTCTACCACCTCCCTTCTTTAATTCATAGCAAAGTCCATACGGCAAATCTTGTGTCCACACTAGGTTCACTCGATAGGCAATTGCATAAGGTTGCCTGGACCCAAAGACCCAGGTGGATGAAGTTACGGAACTTTTTTTTTACGTCAAAAGTTGGGGTCGGGTGACCCTACCACCTCTCTTCTTTAATTCATAGCAAAGTCTCTACGGCAAATCTTTTGTCCACACTAGGTTCACTCGATGAGCAATTGCATAAGGTTGCCTGGACCCAAAGACCCAGGTGGATGAAGTTACGGAACTTTTTTTTACGTCAAAAGTTGGGGTCGGTTGACCCTACCACCTCCCTTCTTTAATTCATAGCAAAGTCCCTACGGCAAATCTTTTGTCCACACTAGGTTCACTCGATAGGCAATTGCATAAGGTTGCCTGGACCCAAAGACCCAGGTGAATGAAGTTACGGAACTTTTTTTTTACGTCAAAAGTTTGGGTCGGGTGACCCTACCACCTCCCTTCTTTAATTCATAGCAAAGTCTCTACGGCAAATCTTTTGTCCACACCAGGTTCACCCGATTGGCAATTGCATAAGGGTGCCTGGACCCAAAGACCCAGGTGGATGAAGTTACGGAACCTTTTTTTTTTACGTCAAAAGTTAGGGTCGGGTGACCCTACCACCTCCCTTCTTTAATTCATAGCAAAGTCCCTACGGCAAATCTTTTGTCCACACTAGGTTCACTCGATAGGCAATTGCATAAGGTTGCCTGGACCCAAAGACCCAGGTGGATGAAGTTACGGAACTTTTTTTTTACGTCAAAAGTTGGGGTCGGGTGACCCTACCACATCCCTTCTTTTATTCATAGCAAAGTCCCTACGGCAAATCTTTTGTCCACACTAGGTTCACTCGATAGGCAATTGCATAAGGTTGCCTGGACCCAAAATCCCAGGTGGGTTACGGAAGTTTTTTCTTTGACGTCTAAAGTTGGGGTCGGGTCTACCACCGCCCTTCTGTAATTAAAGAGGATAATGAGGACCATTATATGCTTATACGTCAACTGATTAAATTTTACTTTAATATTCTATACTTGACGTTCCAAAAATTTCTTTCTTTCAAAGTTTATTAGGAAGATTTAATTATATCTTTATTCTAGCTAAGTATGATATATTAAATAAATTAACTCGTTGTTTTCAAGACAAAACCATGTCCAATGGACGAATTTCAAAAAGGGAGGGGCATTTTACAGAAATACTGTAATAAATAAACAAATATCTAACCAGTTATGTCTCTTTAGAAATGTATTGAACTTCGTTATCCTGTAACAAATTTCAAATGACGTTACAGGTTATTGCAAGTCTTCGGCATCCTGTCAAATAGTTCATGAAAAGTAATAATAATTCTGCATTAAAAGAAAAGAAAGTTGCACTCGTGCTTTAACTTTTTTTTCCCACACAAAACTGTTTTTACAAAACATTCTACCTCTGAACTAGTGGATTTCGCTTAAATATGACTGGACAAAAGGTTTATTTTTTGTATTCAAAGTATGGTGGGCAAGTAAATTATTTATTAGCTTAAAAAGATTGATCCGTGCTATAAATTAACTTGTAATTTTGATCAAGTAGGCCCTAGATCTCTAGCTTACGTTCTCACCTAGAGCAGATAAAAGTATTGCCGCAGAATTTTATTTATTAACTGTCTGGTAAGGGTTTTTGTAGGGTATACGACCTCAACTTTAGACCTACTTTAGAAAAAAACAACTAAGCAGAACAACACCCTGGATTTTTCTACTGTAGACCCCAGCTACCAAGCTTCCCTTTGCACCTAGTGAGGACAATCTTTATTACATTTTCGGTAAGGATGGGGTACGGTGTTCGACCCCAACTTTGGACCCCAAATCTTTGGAAAAAAAATAAGCTAAACAGCAACCTTGATTTTTTTCTCCAGCAGACATCAGCTACCAAGCTCCCCTTTACACATTGTTCGGACAGAAGTATTTCCAAAGACATTTGTTTATTAACTTTTATGTAATGATGGGGTAGGGTGGGTAACTGCGGTCCACTTGAAATTTTTTTACAGGGACTCCAATGTGGTGTGGTCTATGCAGAACAATTACCGGAAATCTATGGTAGTTTGCAAAATAATAGTCTTTTTTTATAATGTGATATGTAAAATGTTGGTAAATAATGAAAAGTAAAATGACAAAAATACTGAACTTAGAGGAAGATCAATTGGGAAAGTCCATAATCACATGGCAAAATCAAATAACAAAACGCATCAAAAACGAATAGACAAGAACTGTCATATTCCTGACTTGGTACAGGCATGCATGCCTCTGAATCAATAGACATAGAAATAAAGAGAAACCATATGATAACCAATAGCAATCTCCCAGAGACAAACTAACGTTCATTAAGGCAACTAGTATGATGGTCTGGATTCGGAGTTCTTAATTTCTGTATTCTGTGATATTTTATGCCATATTTCTCTATTCTTTATACTTTTTGACAATTATTCTCTTATCATTACATTTTAACACCATTATTTTAGCTATTTTATTTATTTCTTGGTCCATTGTCTCTACTATTTATATATTTTGTCCACTATTCCCAATTCCTTAATCCCCCATCAACGACCTCTAGTTAATGTCACCTTATAGTCTTCACAAATAAGCAAAATTAATAACTTATAGGATCCTAATGACAAACCAATTTAATATCCCAGTTTGAATTGTGAAATTGCGGAAATTTTGAAAATTAAATCAAGCAAAATACATTATCGTCCTCGTAGTTCGTAAATTACTGGCAGATGGATCTTGGTCATCAATTCTAATAATCTTTGATCGACTTTTCTAAACTTAAAAGTAATAAAGTTCACGCATCCATATTGTTCCGATTGCTAAAGACTTTTGCATCCGTCGACATTATCTTCGATTAAAGTAGTATTGATCTGACAACCGCTGTGCATGTATACTTTAACGACCTTTAAATGAATGACAAATGACAACATTGTCATTTTTTTTAATGACAATTACACTGTGTTGGAAAGATAACATAAGTACACTTTCGTTTTTCGTTTTTTGTTTTTGTGAAATCAAAAATGAAAAATGAAAACACTTTCATTTTTCGATTTTAGTTTTTGAGAAATCAAAATTAAAAAATGAAAATACTTTTGTTTTTCGTTTTTTGTTTGTGAAATCAAAAACGAAAAACGAAAACACTTTTGTTTTTCATTTTAATTTTTAAGAAATCAAAAACGAAAAATGAAAACACTGTCGCAGATATACACGGACCTATATCCTGCAATAGTTTATCAAATGCCAATTATTGATTTTAGCATTTACAATACAAAAGGTTTAGAAATATACTAAAATATAGTCGGACATGTCGGTAACATGCAATAATCTTGAGTAATAGGACAACGGTAACAGGACATAGTGGGAGATATTATGGACATAATTGTGCAAATCATGATACGAGCATGAAATTTGGTATAAAGGTTGACTAAATGATAATAAAAAAAAATCAGCTGCTGGCCATCAAAAATTTCCATTTTTTCAAGATGGCCGTCGATCATTTTGCAAAGGGGTTCATATCCAATTTGCTACATTTCGTAAATCCTTGAAAGCTGTGTAATAGGTATAATTCAATGTAAGTTTTGATAAAACGTAAATTATAGTTCCTGAAGTACGACAAAACAACACATTAATGGCAAAAAAGAGTGACTTCCGGTTCCAAAATGGCGGCACAATTTTGAAAATGTATTTTTTTTTTTATAATTTTCATCAACTTTACAAGTGATACCACATTCTTTGTTAAGTTTACATGCCCAGTTTTGTTAGAAAGACAGATTGCTTATCTTATAATTATCTGACAGAACGGTAGCATTTTTTCAGTTGTCAACACAGCTTGATTTTTTGCCTTCGCATTTCATAAGTTCCTGACAGGAGAATGCAACGACAGGCGAAGAAGTCCTTTATGGTTTCCAATTGTCATACTTTTTTTCTTTCTTTCATCCAACCCCAGTGTTAATGACTAGGTACATGTACTTGTCGAATACATAAATCAGACTGAGCCCAAACTTGTCCTCTTTGATATGCTTCTCTTTGAATGAGCTCCGAAAAAAAACTCTTGTAGGCGGAACTGCATCACAATGCCGCTGCTTCCTGGGTTACAATTTACATCGCGCCTCGTTAAAGATGTTGATGTTGTTCTGTCGTACATGTTGCAAACAAATGCTTCTATGCTGTCAATGTATGTGTGTTTATACTTCAGCGAAGAAAAAAAAACGTCCCTCACATCTTGAAATACTTCCCATGTCATCCAAACTGACCTATTCTATTTCCCAAGAAAAAGTATCACATCCACTGAATGCATACACGAAAGGAAGAGTAGCTACACGAGGACCAAACGCATTTGATATGTCACATACAGGAAGCAATCAAAAGTCTTCATTCCTGCTAAAACCTATCCACTGTTTGTTCGACCATTTTGGGAGCGCTGCAATTCTTAATACTACTTCATCTGTATCAGTGCTACCTTAAATTACCGTTTTACAACAATTTTTATAATCATGCCGAACATGGACAAACATTCGTGTATTCTCCATGATTACAATAGGGATAGCTGGAAAGTATCCTTATTAGTTTCTAAAGAAGCAATTCTGTCGGCAAGAAACTTGAAAAATTTCTTTTCGTTGTCACCTTCACAGAGAAAACTACTCCACTCCCCTGGTGTTCTACCAGAACCAACACCTTTCCGTTGAGCACAAGAACCTTGCTTTTATCTTGTCACATCTAGCCTTTAACAATGTTTAAATTATTCATTTAGTAAACATCAAATACAATGTCTACTCTTGAATACTTATCGATGCAAGATTTTATGTAAGACAGTATGACACCATTTGCAAAATCATCAAATATTGTTAGCCAAACAAGTGGCCTGCAATTAACCATTGCTGCCCCACCAACGATTAATGCGTCAGAATTTGGATCAGCAAATCACAAAATGTTTCAAGTATACCCATTTGCACCGATTCAATACCACTGTTTAAAGTGACATCCTGAGACAAAAACGGAGAAGCAGTTTTTTTTTATGGATAAAGATATATTCCAAGTCAATTTGTCTACTGTGACAAGACATAAACGTCTAGAAAAGATATCGCAATCACTTTTAAGGTTCTCTAGCTTTGTTATTGACAAAGACCTTTACAGTTTTTTACGGACATAATAGGAAGTTGTTCTTTTTTATCTGGTTATAAGAAACAGGTTCTCCTTCGTCTTGCAATAGCTTCACAAGATCTTCGTATTGTTTGCCTTTGATCTTTTTAACGAAATCCTTTTGTATTTTTGTTCATTAAGTCGTTCATCATGCCTTAAACCACTAGATCTTTCAAATTCATCTGATAGTCTACCGACCTCTGGTCCATCTACCATGCATATGTCTAAAAGGAATCTTTTGTTAAACATATGACAACAACATCGCCCTTCACAATTGCATTATTCAATTGTGCTATAAGAAAAATATTTGCTGGTCTTATGTACAGTGAAATTATCATTTTCAAATTCAATTGCCTCCTGTGGGTGATGTTAGAGAAGGGAAGCCATATCTCGCAGAAGGTCAGTCACGATCGAGAATAATTTACACGATCAAGACCTAGATAAATACGGCCTTATACTTTATATGGACTGTTTGTACAAAATCTGAATCATGAAATGAGCATACTTCCAAATTCACAAGAAGTTCTTATTTTATAATTGAACGCATGGAATAAAACTGTGGTCGAGATGACTATGTTTCCTTACACCAGTCTATCAAATCATTGAACGTCACAGAGTCATGACATGATTATGATTTCTGTGTTTAGCTTTTTTAATATATCATACAATTCAAGCAAAACACATACAGTTATCTGATGCGCGCGTCTAGTCCTAGGTACATTTGAACATACATACAAAGAATCTGCCGTTCTAGGTGTTGCAATATTGGTTTTAGTGAGAACACATGTCCATCCACTATCACGTAGTATATCACCCAGAATTGTATTACAAGTCATTTCAATATGCAATCCACGTCACATGACGATACACTTATCTTCTCCGTACAAAAGCAGGCCATTCCCACTGAATAGCCATTACCA
This sequence comes from Mytilus edulis, assembly GCA_019925275.1. NCBI lineage: Eukaryota > Metazoa > Mollusca > Bivalvia > Mytilida > Mytilidae > Mytilus > Mytilus edulis. The sequence continues at coordinate 75,750,432 of CM034358.1, read as the reverse complement.
AAAGTAGCTGATCTGCCGTTACTATTGATGTTTCTCCCGTATTAACCACATTTTTTGCCTTATCCATCGAATACCTGATATTTGCAACTGAATGGGCTTGATTTTAAACAGTGGCGTCATAGACGTTACATTTTCTTGAACAGCTCTACAAGAACCTCGATTTTGAGAGTAATGAAATGAACTACGATGTATACCAGTGTGCCCTGGTAGTGCATACACATCGCTCTTTATGTCTAAAAATAGTTTGCGCATCCACAAAATTGTTAAATCATGTGTATAATAACCTTGAAAAATGTTATCAAACCAAATCATAATATCATTGAAAATCCAAAAACACTAATTTTATAGTAAATAGTTCAAATGTTTTTTAATGAATTTTGATACATTTTCGCGCATGCGCAAACCCTGGATACGTCAAATAATCATTTCTAGTAAATTTTGCACATGTAAGGAAGGTACTGTGGATTCATTTATTTTCGTGGGTACCAATTTTCGTGGTTTGAGGAAAACTTGCATATTCGTGGGTATTTAATTTCGTGGTTTCGACACAGTATGCATATATTCCTTTAGAAAATTTGCAATTCGTTGAATATTTAAATTTGTGGTTTCCCGGTACCCACGAAATCCACGAAAATTGGTATCCAACGAATAATAATGAATTCACAGTAGCTACCAAACTTGATAGCTTTTTGTCACTAAAAGAAGGTAAAAGAAAAGTTTTCAAGAAAAACATCAGTATTTACAAACTGTAAAAACAGCCATTTTAGAAAAAGGCCGTGGCCATCTTAAAGAAATGAATTTTTTTTAATGGCCAGCAGTTGTTTCTTAAAAAGTATTTAATAATGATGCTTTGTGGTATTTTTCATGCTTGTATCATCATTTGCACAATTCCCTCGATTTTGCTTGCTAATATCTCCCACTAACAGAGTTGGTAACAGAAATGATTTTTTTTCTCAAAAAAATGCCTTATTTTATAGTTTAAGAAAAATACATCATTTCAAATTGGTCACAATTGGAAGATAACAACTAACAATGTGATTATGGACTTTCCGAATTGATCATGTTGATTTTCCTCTTAGTTCAGTATTTATGAGATTTTACTTTTTTTCCCTTGAAACTATATTTGCAAGATGAAAATTCTGCCTAGGTAATGAAACATTCTAAAATAAATTCCTTTCTGTTACTATCTACATACTAGAATTGCACAATGTTCTCTTCTGTTATCAAAAGCAAAAAAAAACAATTTTTTTCATTTAATATACTGTATATTATTTAGAAATTTATTTAATATGGTGATGATAACTTATATTAAACGAAATGGTTTGCATATAGTAGATTAACTATTTGATTCATCAATGAAATTGTTTTGAACATACTTCCTGTTACTGATTATGGTTATGCTGTTACTTTTTATCAGGTAACATGAAAGGAATTACGCAGTACATTTACTCGAATTGTGTAGAAGTTTACTTCCATCTACATATCAATTTGATAAGATACTATAAAAACACATGTACTGTTATAGTGCTGAAAATGAAATATTCTCAGAAGGTACACAAAAAGGCTGTAACAGGAGAGAACAACAAAATTATTTTTCTCCAAATTCTGATCTTTGGGGAGTTCAGATTTTTCAAAATGGCTGCTATTCACCTAAACATATGGAGTCATACATTCAGGAAATGATGCTCTTCACGTTGCATAATAAAAAATCATTTTTGGTCTTTCAAACGTGTCCACAGGTGACAAAAAACAGCGGTAACAGGATGAAAATTACCCCTGGGTACAACATTTAAAAGACCTTAAAAAATACAAAATTTTCTTACATGCTTAGTTATAACAAAATCAGACCAGTAATGGAGAAGTTTCATATATAATCTATCAGATTTGGGAAAATGGGAAGGCTGTTTACTTAATTTAGATATTCTTTGAATGATTTAATTTTCAGAAAATAACAGGGGACAATATAATTTTTTGGGGTTTGATCATTTAAATCATAATATTTCATTAAAAGAAATATTAAAAAGAATGTTTAATTGGGTGCAGTTAGTGTATTATATACTCTAGTTTATACTAAAACTTAAAATTTACCTAAAAGATGCCTGAATAAAAAAATAATTGTTTATGAAAGATGGGACATGGAATTATACTTTTTCAGATATTGTCTCATATATTTTTTAAACATGCTTCAGAAACCTATCATTTGAGACCGGAAGTAACTTTCACTAAACCGAAAGTACCTGATATTACCTTATAACAGGCAAAAGCATATAAGACCCTATGTTTTTGAAATCAGTGTAAATAAAGCTATCACACCTGATGTGACATTTTTAAACTGGAAAATGACAATTATCTCCTTTATTGTAGACAAAATATATAGAAACATTTATTTATTGAATCGGGATGAAAAACCTATGCTTGGACGCAAAAAGTAACTTAATAAACCGGAAGTAGCTTCTCGTCATTAATTTAGAAAAATTGATGTGGAAAGACCTTCAATTGCTCTGAAATATTGAACTTTAAAATTATAATAGGTATTTTAATAAGACTGTTGGAAAAACGCGTTCAATCACAGGATTTAATTCGTCACAATTTTGACAAGTGGAGCGAGGTCTTTCAAGCCAAAATTTTTAATATAGTTCTAGATAATCAAATATTCATTAATATTTTGTCTAGTTATCAAATAATCACTAAAAAACCCAAGTAATCACAGAATAACAAAACCCACGAAGAGGCTCATTTAAGGGTTGCAATTCTGTAAATATAGACAATTTAAAATAGAAACTCCTATTTCGGCTAAAGAATTTGAAAACAAGACTTTATTTGTGGCCAGCTTACCCTATGGGCAGGTTTTAGGTCATGAACTGTCTAAATCCTGTTTGAAACTATTATGATAACAAATTGAGAGCATTTAAGAATACTACAAATGTGTTGTTTAGTAGTTAATCATTCCAACATTCAAGATTATACAAAGTATCCAATCCTGCCTGTGTCTCTAGTCAACATATCACTGTATGCCCATTTGTCAATGAAAGTTCACAATTTCTAACTCAAATGGCCAGTTTAGAATTATTGTCACAACAGTATCATTTCTTACCATTTATCTAACATAAGTTAGTTATTATATGAACTAGAAGTGTATGAACAAAGCCATATTTGCAAATGTTGTATTTATGACGATATCAGTCTGGTGCATAAACTCACTAAAAAATTGATTGACATGACTGCTTACATCTGATTTTTGCATCACTTCCTAGCACAGTTATTGTTTTCTTTACAAAAGACTTTTGAAATAAAAAAAATTATAGCATTCACAAATTAAATTATCTATTTTATCACCCAGCGGTAGGCATTTTTTTGTTGTTTTAGCCCCTTTGGGCTCGCGTTCCTGATCCCCCTTCCCTGTTTCTAGGAAAGTGGATTATTTAGTACATATTTACATGTAAGATAGAACTCACTTTTGTAATTTGTTTTAGGTTTTTTGTAATTCTAGCTTGTACTTTTTTTTATGCCGCGATCACATAAAAACACGTTTAGATGTTATGGCTTCCGTTTGGGTTATCAACCGGACTAAAAAATAACACCAAACATATTAAGAAGGAGAAATGAGTTGCAATGACTGCGAAGAGTAAATATAAGCACTTCTAACCAATTTGTATTACAAACAGGTTGGTATTTGAATTCAGGGCTTTGATTTATCCTTGCATACTGTAAAGTGTGCATTTATGCTGAGTCAGCATAGTTAAGTCTTAAGATTTTCTCAATCTTCATGAAATATTCATAAAACTTTATATTTGAGTTAAATTCTATAAAACCTCTGAGATAAACCAGATTTTGTGAAATTCTGTAAGTTCTATTTTTAACCACATTTAGGTATATGGCATATGTTGGTATTAATATTGATTCACTTATAGGGTTTTAGAATTTGAAATAAACACATTACTTCAAAAACCAGTTGTAAGAATGATACGGGTTATTTTCTTTTCATAAATTTTATGATGGTATTACTAAATCCCTCACGGTAGGGATTGTGCTTGATTTTCGTGTGATGAGGACATAATCTTTCAATCGTTTTAATTGATGTCTGGAGCTGGTCTGTTAGTAGTCCTTTGTTAATTTATGAATCATTGTCATTTTGCTTAGTTTCATTTGTTACCTATTCTGACATTGGACAAGGACTTTTTTTAAACAGAGTTTTTACTATGCGTATTATTGTGTGTTTGTATATTCTACATTTGCTAGCTAAAGTGGAAAAAGGGGGTTGAGATTTCACAAAGCATGTTAAACCCCAATGCATTTTTGCTCCTGTCCCAAGTCCCAAGTCAGGAGACTCTGGTCTTTGTTAGTCTTGTATGTTTTATGTTTTATTTTAGTTAAGTGTGAAGTTCATTTTCACTGATCTAGTAGACATTATTATTTAGAGGCCAGCTGAAGCTCGCCTCTGGTGGCGTAATTTTCTCGCTGCGTCAAAGACCCATTGGTGTCCATAAGCTGCGATCGGCCAATTGGTTGGGTTGAAGACTCTTCGACACATTCTTTATTTCCATTCTTAATTTTTGTTGATTAATTGGTTGATTGAATAATTGCATAATTGATTGGTTAATTGATTGTTTCGTTTTTTTGGTTTATTGATTGATTGATTGATTAACTGTAAAGGAATTTGCTCATATTACTTCAATGAAAAGTCATAATCATTTGAGAATCCTTTGTTTGCTGTTGTTATTAGAACTCACTCGCGATATCGCGTTCCCTGGCTGAATTAAAGTATATACCTTTGTGTGAGCCTTATTGAAGCCTGGATTTCTAGTATTGGTAATGTCATCTAATTGAGTCATGCTGATTATAAGATTTATAGTTTTCTCTGCTTTCAAATTCTTTCTGTTTGAATCCGTCGACCTGGAACTTATCAATTATTGGTAATATTATTTATTTGGAAAACAAAAGGGTCTGGAATGAAGGAATTGTTAATCAACAGCATTGTCTTATATTAACTAAAAATAAAGTTGAATTCTTTGAATTCCGTTTTTACGTCAAGTTGGCTAACAAATTGGAAACTGTACCTTTACGCCTTATTTTCAGTCTAGATTTTTAGTATTCGTATTGTCATCTTATAAAGTCATGCTGATTAAAATACTACAATAGGAAATACTGTGACATTGATTGAATTTAGTAGTGTCAACCCTGGGATTATGACTTGTGTATAAAGCAGATCCTAAATACAGAGACGTTTTTTTCTGAACCAGTAGTTATCACCTATCGTTAATTGGAAGAAAGGTTTATGTGTTTAACTCCATAAATAATGGTCAAGGAAATTATTTATTACTTTATACCCAAAGTTGTTATTTTGATCAAGTAGGCTCTAGATCTGTAGCTTAGGTTTGCACCTAGTGCGGACAAAAGTATTGCTGCAGAGTTTAGTTTATCAATTGTTTGGCAGAGTATCCGACCTCAACTTTGGACCTAATTTAGAGGAAAGAAAAAACTAAGCCAAACATCACCCTGGATTTTCCTACTGTAAACCTCAGCTACCCAGTCTTCTTTGCACCTAGTAAAGACAAAATTATTGTCGTATTTTTCATTTTTGTCATTAAATGTGTGGTAAGGGTATGGTTTGGTGTCCTACCCCAATTTTGAACCTACTTCTAAAAAAAAACTAAGCCGAACATAAACCTGGAGTTTTTCTTCAGTAGACTTCAGCTACTCAGCTTCCCTTTGCACAAAGTGCGGACAAAAGTATTGCCTAACCATTTGTTAATTAGTTTTTCGGTAATGGTAGGGTAGGGTGAGTACATGTAGCAGAGGTATAATTTAGAAAAAAACTCAGGGTTAGTCATATTTTATAATGTAAAATGTAATATGCTGGCAAATAATGAAGGACCATGTCTTAATTTATAGAAATGATAATAAAGAAAAAAACGTATGATACCCCCTTAACATGTCTACCGGAATCAAAATAACGAGGGTTAAGGAACATAGTATGATGGTTTAGATACAGGGTTCATTACTGTATTCCTCGATGTTTTATGTATTTTTCTCTTTTCTTTATACTTTTTGTAAACCATTCTCTTCTCATTATATTTAAGTACCATTACTCTATTTTATAGTTTTTTGGTCCATTGTCCCTTTTATTTATATTTTTGGCCCATAATTCTCTATTCCGAAAACCCATATCTAGTTATTGTCACCATATAGCCTTCATATATAAGCGAAACTAATAAATATAAAGTTTGTAATTTGAAAGCTGTTAATTCATTTATCACCGTAGTTCAATTCAGAAGTCAGGCGGTCTATTTTGCCTACATTATGTCCAATGAACACCGGGGTGTTAACATGGGATATATTTACCATCAATATCTGTGAAACAAAAAAGGAAAACATTGTATCTTATAAAATAAGAAATTATCAAAATTAATGACAAAATTCTTAAGTTCAAAACTCAATATTGATATATATATATATATATATATATATATAATGATTTATTTGTTATCAATGATATAAACATTGTAATTTGAAAGTCTTTGATTCATTTATCACCGTAGTTCAATTCAGAAGTCAGGCGGCCTATTTTGTCTACATTATGTTGAATGCACACCGGAGTGTTTACATTTGCAATATTTACCATCAATGACTTTGAAACAAGAAAGGAAAACATTGTGTTTAATAAAACGAGAAATAATCAAAATTAATTACAAACTTCTAAAATTCAAAATTTAGAAGAAATGAAAAAAACTAAGTCGAACATCACCCTGGCATTTTCTACTGTAGACCTCAGCTACCCAGTCTGCCTTTTGAACTAGTACAGACAAAAGTATTGCCGTATTTTTATTTCTTTTTAATTAAATTTGTGGTTAGGATTGAATGTGGTGTCCGACCCCAACTTTGAACCTACTTATAAAAAAGACGAAGCCGAACATAGACCTGGATTTTTTTCTGCAGAAGACTTCAGCTACCCAGCTTCCCTTTGTAAAAAGTGCTGACAAAAGTATTGCCTAAACATTTGTTAATTAGTTTTTCTTTAATTGTGGGGTAGGGTTAGTACATGTAGCTGAGGTAAACATTACTTGAGAAAACATTCGCGGTGATGTTTGGCTAAGTTATTCTAAGTAATGTAAAATGTAATATGCTGGCAAATTATGAAGGATCATGTCTTTAATAATTGATGAAATTATAATAAATAGAAAACGTATGATAACCCATAACATGTCTTCCGGAGACAAAATAAAGTTGGTTAAGGAACCTAGCATGATGGTTTGGATACAGGGTTCTTCATTTCTGTATTCCTCGATATTTCATGTATTTTTTCTCTATTTTTTATACTTTTTGTAAACCATTTTCCTCTCTTATATTTAAGCACCATTATTCTAATTTATTTTTTCCTTGTTCCATTGTCTCTATTATTCAATGTTTTGCCCATTATTCTCTATTTTGAAAACCAATATATCTAGTTATGGTCACCATATAGCCTTCTCAAATAAGCAAAACTATTAAATATAAACATGGTAATTTGAAAGTCTTTGATTCATTTATCACCGTAGTTCAATTCAGAAGTAAGGCGGTCTATTTTGTCTTCATTATGTTGAATAAACACCAGGATGTTTACATGGGCAATATTTACCATCAATGACTGTGAAACAAGAAAAGAAAACATTTTATTTCATAAAACGAGAAATAATCAAAATTAATTACAAAATTCTAAAATTCAAAATTTAATATTGATATATATGTAATGATTTATTTGTAATGAAAGATATAAACATGGTAAGTTGAAAATCTTTGATTCATTAATCACCGTAGTTCAATTCAGAAGTCAGGCGGTCTATTTAGTCTACATTATGTCGAATAATCACCGGGGTGTTTTCACTTGCAATTTCGCCATCAATGATTATGAAACAAGAAAGGAAAACAAACATTGTATTTTATAAAACGAAAAATAATCAAAATTAATTACACAATTTTTCTTTAGTAAAATCAAACACGATAACGGAAACGCGTTAGTTTTCATTTTGGTTTTTAAAAAATCAGAATCGAAAAATGAAAACACGCTCGTTCTTTTTTTTTTTTTCTTTTTTCAAAATGAAAAACAAATTGACGGAAATATACACGGTCCAAGAACATACCCGTACCAGGCAAACAACTGGTGTTGACTATGCCGTACGGGCTTTGCTCATTGTTGAAGGCCGTACGATGACCTATAGTTGTTAATGTCTGTGTCATTTTGGTCTTTGGTGGATAGTTGTCTCATTGGCATTTTTGTTATTTTTAAAAAATATAACCATAACAGATTGGATGTAAAATACCTGAACGTAGAAGATGTCTGCATGTTGATTTATATTTACGAATAACATCATTGGACCGATGATAAAATTTAGTAAATATTTTTAGTAGTTTGTGATATCGAAAACCCTTGTGTAACAATTTTTCAGTTTGCATAGATTTCTTTGTCACCATAAACAAAAGGAATAAGTTGGCTTAATGCTTGAGAAAGCGAGGATTAAAAGATGATTAAACATTTTGTGGTTTAATTTAAAATTTATTTTCTAAGTGGCGTGCTACCATATGATCATTGTATACGCAGACAGATATAATAAATGAAACGCTTTTTAGCTTAATGCATTTTTGATTTTTAGAAATGCGGTTTTGAAAAATCAATAATTTCTGGGTCGTTATTTTCTTTTCTGTTCTTTTTCCTTACAATGAAAACACATGCCACTGAGTATACTATTGGGTATCATTAAATTGTTCAAAAATCACATTTTTATTGGTTTGTTATAATTGCTTATCAAATGTCATTTTTAAACAATATGTATATGATTATTTGATATTTATTTAGCAGTGCATTATCTAAATTATCAAAATCATTATATAGAAGATTGCAAGGTTAATTCCCAGGAAAACACGTTTTGTATGTTTGAATATTTTAATCCTTCGATAACTGGGCACACACAAATGTAACTACTTACACAATATTCAACACACAAATAGACATATTTCATTTAATGTTCACAGCTAGTGCCTCGAGTATGATTTTGAGTTAAAGGGGCATATCGAACGTGCAGATTTAATTTAATAAACTGATTTGATTGGCCAATAACTGTTCAAACACATGACGGCGTCAAAATACATGAGCGATTTGGCCATTTTCGATAGATATATAATCAACAGCTTCAGGAAAACTGTTTATTGTAGGGTAAAAGAAAAGGGAAATATGCCTTTCAGTAATATAAATATTTTTAGTTTTTTTTTTTTAATATAAATGGAAATTAAGATAATTAGAAACCAGATTTAACCCACTATTTTATTCGGAACATGCACGTATCTAGTCAGGGATATAATGTTTTCAAATTCAATGAAATTGTTCCATTAGTTGATATAGTCGAACCTTTGATTTTGTAAGGTTTTATAGACTTCTCATCTTTTAATTTATAGTTGAAATTCTGTATTTTTGTAATTTTTTTCAGATGGTCCTGATGTTGTGATAATTTCACCAAATGAAAATAATTACACAGTAATCGAAACAAATAATATCCTACCCATCTCATGTACATCAGATTGTAAGCCTAATTGTTATATGACATGGAGTGGACCAAATCTGTCTGGTGAACCCTCGTCCGTTTTAAATCTACAAAACATTAACAGGAGCCAGACAGGGATCTACATGTGTACTGCTTCAAATACTGTTGGCAGTAAGATATCTTTAGGTGTTTACATTGACGTCAACTGTGAGTATATGATACATTAAAACGTATAATGGAACGTATTGTATCATTGTATGACTGTAACTCAAACTTCTGTTTGTTTTTATGTTTTAGTTCCAATTTCTTGTAGAGTTTGTTAGAGGAATATATAATCTACTTCGCTAAAGAATAGTTATCTTATTTTGACTTGGAAGCACGAAGTTTTGAACATTTAAATTATATACAAAAAACAATGGTGAAAATTCTAAAGACATAAACGCTAAAATAACTGAAAAAATTAACGTACTAGTCCTAGCAATAATATCATTGTGCAGTAGAAATTTACTTGAAAATAAACTAACATCACAATGAAAATATGTGAGGGTAAACCGTATTTCAATGAAATGATTTCAAACATATTAAAACGAGATAATTTTATTTCCGTTATACGAAACAACAAATGACTTGCATCAGCTTGTTATTTTGTAGTTATTTAAAATACTTAAAAAAGCAGGTATACCAATGTTATAGTTTGTAACGCGTAACACGTGTTTCGTCGACGCAAGACTCACCAGTTAAGCTACAATAATCACAGTTGGAAGGCTAATAACAAATATGATGATGAAAAGCATTTCGAACTATATAGTAAATCAAATTGTGTGAAATACAGCTCATCTAAGACTGATAAGCAAAACTAATAAACATAAACATGGTTATTTGAAAGTCTTTGATTCATTTATCACCGTAGTTCAATTCAGAAGTCAGGCGGTCTATTTTGTCTTCATTATGTTGAATGAACACCAGGATGTTTACATGGGCAAGATTTACCATCAATGACTGTGAAACAAGAAAAGAAAACATTTTATTTTATAAAACGAGAAATAATCAAAATTAATTACAAAATTCTAAAATTCAAAAATTAATATTGATATATGTAATGATATATTTGTTATGAAAGATATAAACATGGTAAGTTGAAAATCTTTGATTCATTAATCACCGTAGTTCAATTCAGAAGTCAGGCGGTCTATTTAGTCTACATTATGTTGAATGAACACTGGGGTGTTTTCACTTGCAATTTCACCATCAATGATTGTGAAACAAGAAAGGAAAACAAACATTGTATTTTATAAAACGAAAAATAATCAAAATTAATTACACAATTCCTCTTTAGTAAAATCAAACACGATAACGGAAACGCTTTAGTTTTCATTTTGGTTTTTAAAAAATCAGAATCGAAAAATGAAAACACTCTCGTTCTTTTTTTTTTTTATTTCAAAATGAAAAACGAATTGACGGAAATATACACGGTCCAAGAACATACCCGTACCAGGCAAACAACGGGTGTTGACTATGCCGTATGGGCTTTGTTCATTGTTGAAGGCCGTACGATGACCTATAGTTGTTAATGTCTGTGTCATTTTGGTCTTTGGTGGATAGTTGTCTCATTGGCAATCATACTACATCTTCTTTTTTACATTTAGAATTAATTGGTTTATTTCCGATGAAAAATCGCTATAAGTGAATCAATATTAAAGCCAAAATATGCCATATTTAATAACTTGAAAACAGTATCGTCACTATACCCCTTTTCATTAACTAAAGTCTATTTAGAGGTTTTGTTAGTTTTTAAGGAGAATGCCGACATTTTTGTTATTTTTAAAAAATATAACCATAACAGATTGGATGTAAAATACCTGAACGTAGAAGATGTCTGCATGTTGATTTATATTTACGAATAATATCATTAGACCGATAATAAAATTTAGTAAATATTTTTACAAGTTTGTGATATCGAAAACCCTTGTGTAACAATTTTTTAGTTTGCATAGATTTCTTTCGCTGAAATTTAAAACGTTGTTACATACACGAGCGAAACGGACAAGTTGAGATATATAAACCCAATAAGATGGTGACAAGGGAACGTCACCATAAACAAAAGGAATAAGTTGGCTTAATGTTTGAGAAAGCGAGGATTAAAAGATGATTAAACTTTTTGTGGTTTAATTTAAAGTGTATTTTCTAACTGTGGCGTGCTACCATATGATCATTGTATACGCAGAGAGATATAATAAATGAAACGCTTTTTAGCTTAATGCATTTTTGATTTTTCGAAATGCGAATTTGAAAAATCTATAATTTCTTGGTCGTTCTTTTCTTTTCTGTTCTTTTTCCTTACAATGAAAACACATGCCACTCAGTATACTATTGGGTATCATTAAAATGTTAAAAAGTACATTTTTATTGGTTTGTTATAATTGCTTATCAAATTTCATTTTTAAGCAATATGTGTATGATTATTTGATATTTATTTAGCAGTGCATTATCTAATTTATCAAAATCATTATATAGAAGATCGCAAGGTTAATTCCCAGGAAAACACGTTTTGTATGTTTGAATATTTTAATTCTTCGATAACTGGGCACACACAAATGTAACTACTTACACAATATTCAACACACAAATAGACATATTTCATTTAATTTTCACAGCTAGTGTAACCTTACTTTACCCCGACTATGATTTTGAGTTAAAGGGGCATATCGAACGTGCAAACTTAATTTAATAAACTGATTTGATTGGCCAATAACTGTTCAAACACATGACGGCTTCAAAATACATGAGCGATTTGGCAACTTTCGATAGATATGTAACCAACAGCTTCAGGAAAAGTTTTTATTGTAGGGTAAAAGAAAAGGAAAATATGCCTTTCAGTAATATATTTTTAGTTTTTTTTTTTTTTTTTTTTTTTTTTTTTTTTTTTTTTTATATAAGTGGAAATTAAGATAATTAGAAACCAGGTTTAACCCACTATTTTATTCGGAACATGCACGTATTTAGTCAGGGATATAATGTTTTCAAATTCAATGAAATTGTTCCATTAGTTGATATCGTCGAACCTTTGATTTTGTAAGGTTTTATAGACTTCTCATCTTTTAATTTATAGTTGAAATTCTGTATTTTTGTAATTTTTTTCAGATGGTCCTGATGTTGTGATAATTTCACCAAATGAAAATAATTACACAGTAATCGAAACAAATAATATCCTACCCATCTCATGTACATCAGATTGTAAGCCTAATTGTAATATGACATGGAGTGGACCAAACCTGTCTGGTGAACCCTCGTCCGTTTTAAATCTACAAAACATTAACAGGAGCCAGACAGGGAACTACATGTGTACTGCTTCAAATACTGTTGGCAGTAAGATATCTTTAGATGTTTACGTTGACGTCAACTGTGAGTATATGATACATTAAAACGTATAATGGAACGTATTTTATCATTGTATGACTGTAACTCAAACTTCTGTTTGTTTTTATGTTTTTGTTCCAATTTCTTGTAGAGTTTGTTAGAGGAATGTAATCTACATCGCTAAAGAATAGTTATCTTATTTTGACTTGGAAGCACGAAGTTTTGAACATTTAAATTATATACAAAAAACAATGGTGAAAATTCTAAAGACATAAACGCTAAAATAACTGAAAAAATTAACGTACTAGTCCTAGCAATAATATCATTGTGCAGTAGAAATTTACTTGAAAATAAACTAACATCACAATGAAAATATGTGAGGGTAAACCGTATTTCAATGAAATGATTTCAAACATATTAAAACCAGCTAATTTTATTTCCGTTATATGACTTGCATCAGCTTGTTATTTTGTAGCTATTTAAAATACTTAAAAAAGCAGGTATACCAATGTTATATTTTGTAACGCGTAAAAGAGGGACGAAAGATACCAAAGGGACAGTCAAACTCATAAATCTAAAACAAACTGACAACGCCAAGGCTAAAAATGAAAAAGAAAAACAGAAAAACAATAGTACACATGACACAACATAGAAAACTAAAGAATAAACAACACGAACCCCACCAAAAACTAGGGGTCATCTCAGGTGCTCTGGAAGGGTAAGCAGATCCTGCTCCACATGTGGCACCCGTCGTGTTGCTTATGTGATTACAAATCCGGTAAATAGTCTAATTCGGTAGGTCACATACATGAAAGGGAAGGGGATTGTAGTTACGACGTAAGGAACATATCCGATATCATTTGTGAAACGGTTATTCCATAACGGTCAACCAACTCGTGATGCCGTCCGTAAAATTTACGAAGGGATGATTTCAACTTCACCATTTGGAACTCTTGGTTTAATAGCTTCCTTGTGAGCAGTAACCCTCTATCAAGAAAATCATGATAGGAAATGCAAGCACGGGAATATCGTATCAATTGGGAGATATATACCCCGTATGCAGGTGCTGCTGGAATGTTGCTACTTAGAAATGGAAAGTTCACAATTGGAAAGCTGAAATCATCTCTTTTGTCGTAAAGTTTTGTTTTCAACCGACCCTCATTGTCAATTTCTAGATGTAAATCAAGATATGAAGCCGACTTAACTGTATCTGTAGTATCCTTTATCTCCAATTCGATGGGATAGATGCGTTCCACAAAGTCACCAAATTTTGAATTGTTTAGTGAAAGAACGTCATCTATATAGCGGAAAGTAGAGTTAAAGGATATTGCTAACTTCTTATCTTTCTTCCTAAGAAGTTCCTGCATGAAGTCAGCCTCATAATAATAAAGAAACAAGTCGGCAAGTAGAGGGGCACAGTTTGTTCCCATTGGGATGCCGACAGTCTGTTGAAAAACACGTCCTCCGAACGTTACAAATATGTTGTCAATCAAGAAATCAAGCATCTTGATAATATCGGTTTCAGAGAATTTTTTGTTTGAATCAGAGTGATTCTTTACAAAGTATGATTTATCCTTCCCTAAGACAAGATACTTGTATCTATGTTGGCCATTCTTTTTTATGAAGCAAAGTAATACCAACTCTTTCAATTTGTCTTTTAGTTTGGAACGTGGAATACTTGTGTAAAGAGTACAAAAGTTAAATGTCTTAATACTGTTACAAGATGAAAGAGAGTTAGATTGTATGTACTCTAAAAGATCTTTGGAATTTTTAAGTATCCACATCTGATTCACGCCACCTCTAGAATAGGCAGTTTCACAATAACTTTGAAGTCCGTCTTTGATTGCTGATAAAATAGATGTTAATAATTTAGAAAGAGGTTTCGTGGAGCACTTGGAAGACCCAGCAATATACCGTTGTTTGTAAGGACACTTATGTAGTTTAGGTATCCAATACAGTGATGGAAGATCCAGTTCTTCATCTTTGGTTGAAATACCAAAGGAACAAAGAACAGACCTATGATTATCCAGGATTTCCTCTTTGGTAAGTGTCGTGAGGGTATATGTTGAGTTTCCAAGTGAATTGTCTATACCTAATTCGTTTATCAAGCAATTAATGTAGTGACTTTTACAGACAAAAACGATGTTATTTGGGGCTTTGTCTGCAGGGACAACAACATATTTATCATGGAGGTCGGATAAGTGTTTAGCAACATTTTGGTCTTTAAAGATTGACGTAGCATGGGCATTGATGGACCCATTCAGTTTCTTGATTCTGATTTGTATTAACGACCTCATTGCCTTAATCGATTCGGATAGAGTGTCTACGTCTTCCTTTTCACGTTTAGCCCATTGCCTGGCATAATCCTCGACTGAGTCCATCAAAATTTTAAAGTTGTATTTCCAATTGATGGATTTAGGCTCACGATATTTCGGACCTTTCTATAACACATTTCATAGAGAAGTGTTATTAACAATGTTAAGGTCACCGGTAATAACGTGGCCAGCAGGATTATATATGAATTAGGAACTAGCACAAGTGCAATCAGGAGGTTTAGACTTGAAGTCGTCAATATCGAGATTCTGCAAAATGCGTTTGTAATTGAAAATTTTAGTTGCAATAGGTTTGGTATAGGTATAAGAAATTATAGGTATAGACTGGTCTTTGAAATAAGGAGGTATTTTCGATTGAACAAATTTATGATGAAGGATATTGCCTAGGTTGACGCCATCGAGACCTTTGTTGGCAAAGGAAAGATTTAGAAAAGATCTTTTCTCTTTTTCATCTTTTCCAATGCGAACTGGCTTGAAAAGTCTGTGACTTGCAATATCCGAAATTATAGCTTGAAGTTTGTATTGGTTTGAATGAGGGTTTGTAACAGTGGATTCTAAACATAAATTGAACAGAGAATGAAGTTTTGAAAGGAGTAATGAATAAAGTTTCGTGCGAATGTGATGAATACCTAACGGCTTTTGTATGAATGACAGCAAGTCATTAATAGAGAAATCATGCAGAGAAGGTGATGTATAATGACGATGACCATGACTGCGTCTACGTCGAGGAGTCGAGTTGAAAATATTCATCACATTCACCGAGTTACACGAAGGACTAGATAGAATAACTATACCATCAATTTTGTCATTGCAGCCATACGGTGTTGCAGTTCCCAATTGTCTAATCCAGTAGTCTTCTTTTTGTCTACGGAGAGTCGTTGAAAGATTAGGATTGTTAGAGCTATGGTATATCTTTTCGATAATGCGAACTGTCAGAGAAACGATGGAATGTTTGGGCTGATTGAAATGCTGGTATAGAATGTCGTTAGCATTGAGGTTAATGTCTGATATATGACCGCACATACGTTTGTTTAGCCTTCCTTTCGTTTCACCGACGTATACCACTCCGCAAAGGTTGCACTCTAATCCGTAGACGACATTTATTGATTTACAATTCAGATCATCGTAACTCCTGGTAAAATATGACTTCTTGGTCAAATTGCTAGTAAATTCAGCATCTGTAATTAAAATAGCACATGTTTTGCAGCCTTTGGTCTCACATTTTGAAATGCGACAGTGTTGTACTTGTTTCGTCGACGCAAGACTCACCAGTTAACCTACAATAATCACAGTTGGAAGGCTAATAACAAATACGATGATGAAAAGCATTTCGAACTATATAGTAAATCAAATTGTGTCAAATACAGCTCATCTAAGACTGATAAGCAAAACTAATAAACATAAACATGGTTATTTGAAAGTCTTTGATTCATTTATCACCGTAGTTCAATTCAGAAGTCAGGCGGTCTATTTTGTCTTCATTATGTTGAATAACACCAGGATGTTTACATGGGCAATATTTACCATCAATGACTGTGAAACAAGAAAAGAAAACATTTTATTTTATAAAACGAGAAATAATCAAAATTAATTACAAAGTCTATAATTCAAAATTTGATATTGATATATATGTAATGATTTATTTGTTATGAAATATATAAACATGGTAAGTTGAAAATTTTTGATTCATTAATCACCGTAGTTCAATTCAGAAGTCAGGCGGTCTATTTAGTCTACATTATGTTGAATGAACACCGGGGTGTTTTCACTTGCAATTTTCACCATCAATGATTGTGAAACAAGAAAGGAAAATAAACATTGTATTTTATAAAACGAAAAATAATCAAAATTAATTACACAATTCTTCTTTGGTAAAATCAAACACGATAACGGAAACGCGTTAGTTTTTATTTTGGTTTTTTAAAAATCAGAATCGAAAAATGAAAACACTCTCGTTCTTATTTTTTTATTTCAAAATGAAAAACGAATTGACGGAAATATACACGGTCCAAGAACATACCCGTACCAGGCAAACAACTGGTGTTGACTATGCCGTACGGGCTTTGCTCATTGTTGAAGGCCGTACGATGACCTATAGTTGTTAATGTCTGTGTCATTTTGGTCTTTGGTGGATAGTTGTCTCATTGGCAATCATACTACATCTTCTTTTTTACATTTAGAATTAATTGGTTTATTTCCGATGAAAAATCGCTATAAGTGAATCAATATTAAAGCCAAAATATGCCATATTTAATAACTTGAAAACAGTATCGTCACTATACCCCTTTTCATTAACTAAAGTCTATTTAGAGGTTTTGTTAGTTTTTAAGGAGAATGCCGACATTTTTGTTATTTTTAAAAAATATAACCATAACAGATTGGATGTAAAATACCTGAACGTAGAAGATGTCTGCATGTTGATTTATATTTACGAATAATATCATTAGACCGATAATAAAATTTAGTAAATATTTTTACAAGTTTGTGATATCGAAAACCCTTGTGTAACAATTTTTTAGTTTGCATAGATTTCTTTCGCTGAAATTTAAAACGTTGTTACATACACGAGCGAAACGGACAAGTTGAGATATATAAACCCAATAAGATGATGACAAGGGAACGTCACCATAAACAAAAGGAATAAGTTGGCTTAATGCTTGAGAAAGCGAGGATTAAAAGATGATTAAACATTTTGTGGTTTAATTTGAAATGTATTTTCTAACTGTGGCGTACTACCATATGATCATTGTATACGCAGACAGATATAATAAATGAAACGCTTTTTAGCTTAATGCATTTTTGATTTTTCGAAATGCAGATTTGAAAAATCTATAATTTCTGGGTAGTTCTTTTTTTCTGTTCTTTTTCCTTACAATGAAAACACATGCCACTGAGTATACTATTGGGTATCATTAAATTGTTCAAAAATCACATTTTTATTGGTTTGTTATAATTGCTTATCAAATGTCATTTTTAAGCAATATGTATATGATTATTTGATATTTATTTAGCAGTGCATTATCTAATTTATCAAAATCATTATATAGAAGATCGCAAGGTTAATTCCAAGGAAAACACGTTTTCTATGTTTGAATATTTTAATCCTTCGATAACTGAGCACACACAAATGTAACTACTTACACAATATTCAACACACAAATAGACATATTTCATTTAATTTTCACAGCTAGTGTAACCTTACTTAACCTCGACTATGATTTTGAGTTAAAGGGGCATATCGAACGTGCAGATTTAATTTAATAAACTGATTTGATTGGCCAATAACTGTTCAAACACATGACGGCATCAAAATACATAAGCGATTTGGCAATTTTCGATAGATATCTAACCAACAGCTTCAGGAAAAGTTTTTATTGTAGGGTAAAAGAAAAGGGAAATATGCCTTTCAGTAATATTTTTTTTTTTTCTTTTTTTTTTTATATAAGTTGAAATTAAGATAATTAGAAACCAGGTTTAACCCACTATTTTATTCGAAACATGCACGTATCTAGTCAGGGATATAATGTTTTCAAATTCAATGAAATTGTTCCATTAGTTGATATAGTCGAACCTTTGATTTTGTAAGGTTTTATAGACTTCTCATCTTTTAATTTATAGTTGAAATTCTGTATTTTTGTAATTTTTTTCAGATGGTCCTGATGTTGTGATAATTTCACCAAATGAAACTCATTACACAGTAATTGAAACAAATAATATCCTACCCATCTCATGCACATCAGATTGTAAGCCTAATTGTAATATGACATGGAGTGGGCCAAACCTGTCTGGTGAACCCTCGTCCGTTTTGAATCTACAAAACATTGACAGGAGCCAGACAGGGATCTACATGTGTACTGCTTCAAATACTGTTGGCAGTAAGATATCTTTAGGTGTTTACGTTGTCGTCAACTGTGAGTATATGATACATTAAAACGTATAATGGAACGTATTTTATCATTGTATGACTGTAACTCAAACTTCTGTTTGTTTTTATGTTTTTGTTCCAATTTCTTGTAGAGTTTGTTAGAGGAATATAATCTACTTCGCTAAAGAATAGTTATCTTATTTTGACTTGGAAGCACGAAGTTTTGAAAATTTAAATTATATACAAAAAACAATGGTGAAAATTCTAAAGACATAAACGCTAAAATAACTGAAAAAATTAACGTACTAGTCCTAGCAATAATATCATTGTGCAGTAGAAATTTACTTGAAAATAAACTAACATCACAATGAAAATATGTGAGGGTAAACCGTATTTCAATGAAATGATTTCAAACATATTAAAACGAGATAATTTTATTTCCGTTATACGAAACAACAAATGACTTGCATCAGCTTGTTATTTTGTAGTTATTTAAAATACTTAAAAAAGCAGGTATACCAATGTTATTTTTTGTAACGCGTAACACGTGTTTCGTCGACGCAAGACTCACCAGTTAAGCTACAATAATCACAGTTGAAAGGCTAATAACAAATACGATGATGAAAAGCATTTCGAACTATATAGTAAATCAAATTGTGTCAAATACAGCTCATCTAAGACTGGGATATGGAAACCCTAGTGCTGATAATAATTCAATGTTTGGTGAACATAAAATTTACTGGATCAAAATGTATAGCAAAACAATATAGCAAGAAACATTGTGCAGTACTCTATATTTTGACCTCGGTCAATTAAATCTGAATTCTGAAACTGAAATTGTGAGGTTAACAGTAATTTGAAAAATCCGTTCGGTCATACCATACGTTTATCTCTTTGTTACACATGCAACTGTGTAGTAGAGAGGTCAATTGAAGAATAACAGTATGTGACATCAATTTTTCCTCGATCACACAAGAGGAACAACCTTACATGATTTTCACTAGCCATTGCCAAAGTGACAGTAGAATTTAGTCAAACAGAAAACAATAATTTAGCTGAAGCAGATTAGTTTTCCAGGCATTTTGTTTCATAATTTTCGATTTTTTGTTGAATTTTCTGCATTTTAATCTGGTGTCGTCTTTCCCTTTTTGGATTGACAATTCAAATTATGTATTAAAATTCTGCACAATGATATAATTTACAATTATCTTTTACCAGTTAGACCAACTGTTCATCTATTCGGACACAAAACATATAACGAAAACGAAACCGTGTCACTTTCCTGCAAGATAAAAAGCGTACCAACAGCAGAAATAAAATGGAGTTTTGCAGATAGGATTATTGACAGTAGCGTTTTAGTTTCTGAAAACAATACCTTCCAAATCAGTACTCTAACAATTCGTGGAGCTGGATGCTTATCAATGGGATCATACATTTGCCTAGCTAAAAACTTTATTGGTGAAAATAACAAGTCTATAAACATAAATATTAAGTGTAAGTAAGAAGCACAGTATCAATATGATTTGAACATCACAAAAAACGTAGCCGATTTAAATTTTCCAATAGCGGGTTCTTATTTTTTCATAATAACTGTGTGATTCGTTTGATTTCTATTTTTGTTGTTGCTTAAAGTCTAAATAAAGAGGTCTTGTGCGCTTGCTTCTGTCGGGGTTTCACTACTTTTTTTACCTCATCAAAACTTTGCAATGCCTGAATGACATTAAAAAGAATATTTTTTGGAAAAAGTTTGAATACGAAGATAAATTTAGTTTGTAGATCGTTTTGAAATCATTATATGTCACTGAATCTCGTGAACTTTAATGTCTCCACTATCGACAGATCACTTCCAAATATTTGAATTTTTTTGAAGGCTCGCATAAAGAATCATCAGATTGCTCTAAATTCAGGACTCGAATCATAAAATTCAGTCCAAAATCTTTGAGATAATCGTAAATGTATTTTTGGAATGTGCAAGCATCTCTATATTTTGTGTGCCTGTATCATTATACATTACTTAATTATACGCTATCAACAAGTCTGATATAGTATGTTTTCATTGTTATTGTGTTTGTTGTTTTTAAACTGTGTATCGTGTACATCACATTTGAATCTGATCCGCTTTTTTTAAAATAATAATTGAAATCTTCTATCAAATTTATAGCTTTAGCTATTGATAGTTAGGATCTTTGTGCGTCATTTTAAAGATAAAAAAATGAAATAGATATTAGTGTTAAATATGAAAAATTTCAAAGTTTATCTTTAGTCGCTTGAGCTTATAATAATAGAGAACAATATATATATTTCCGACGCAAAGACCATATGAATGAATCATTATATTAAAAATAAATGTGTGACAAAACAAACTGATATAATAGGTAAAAATGTAAAAAAGGGGTAGCTGTCAATATTGTGTTATAATCACAAAAGCATCCAAATATGCCAACAAAAAGAAACAAAATGGTATATAAACAAAAGCAAATAAGCAACATGAAAGCCAGTATTAGTAATCAAAATTTACCATAAAAAACAACACATTGGCGGGATGCATTAGAAGTTAGTCAAGTCAAAATGCTATATCAAAAGTGGACAAACCAGTAAAGGTTTATAATTTATAAAATCGAATAAAATAAAAGTAAATAAGATGATAAACAACGACTGTACCTAGAATCTAAACGTACGACAATCATGTATCATTTGTGAAGTTGCTACGGAATATTTATCAACAAGGTCTTTGTATCTTCCGATGAACTTTTATGTAGAAAAAGGACGAAACGTTCCTTGACATAAACCTGGTTCGTCAACGTTCTGATAAGGCAATGGTGAATCCGTATAATGCAAATAACTGGCCTGGTTTAGAAACGATGTGTATTGTTTCTATTTGTCCTTGTCACACTAATACCGATATTATTCGATTGACTATTAGCATCAATGACCACAAGCTGCTTGTTCTTCGGAGAAGATAATCAGGTCATGGAGGAAAATTTCAAAGACGGTGTGATTCGTACGTTGTAAGATATAGAAATGTGTTCATATTTAACCCACCATGTTGCATTAAAATGTTACATTGATGTTTTTGATATTTTAGGTTCACCTAGGATAAATGATTTTGAGTATAATATATCAACATCAATTGCAGTAAAAGACCACGCATCACTTAATTTCACTGTTCCAATAATTGCATATCCGAGGCCATATATCTATTGGACTCATAACAATAGTGGTACTATTTCAAATATAACCCAAAAAACATCAAATGTATTTCTAACAAATAGAGTATTTTCGACTTTGTACATTGCGAATATAACTATAGCAGACTATGGGCTTTATCGCATATACGCCGTCAACGATATTGGGAAAACAGAAAATCTTATCCACTCGTATGAAGTTTTTCCTAAACGTAAGTATACATTTTCATAGTAACATAAGACTAGTGCATGCAAGCATATTGCAATATAATTTAAAAATAAAACCCAGTTAGAATTATGATTTATACTACAAATATGAATGTATCATAACATTTGTACTGTTATATACATGCAAGAATATAATAGATGTGTGTTGCATTTTAATTAATTACTACTGGTCTATTGTTTTTTAACTCTTGTTTATAAACTCCAGGTAAGCCACTGTCACTGTGCTTAAACGACTGGATGAAGCCGCCTGACTTCGGTTAGAAAGTTTACTCCCATATAGTTACAATACCATGAATACAAAAGAAATGTAAAGTCATTAAAAAGTTATATCAATCTTTTAAGGAAACTCTGCAATGTAAAACGTGGTTAAATACTATAAAACAAACGATTACAGCACCATTTTGCAAAACACTTATGATGTCCGTAACTTGAAAACAACTTGTCCGTAACTTTTTTCCTTCTACCGATAGGAATGTCCGTAACTTTAACATGATGTCCGTAACTTTAACATGATGTCCGTAATTTTCAAAGAATCTTTATTCGTGGATGTAACTATTAAAAGAAATGATAAATAACAAAAATACCGAACTCCTAGGTATATTCAAAAAGGGAAGTCCATTATCGAATGACATAGCCAAAAGCTCAAATTAACACACCAAAGGAATGGAAAAGAACGGTCATATTCCTGACTAGGTACAGGCATTTAAAAGTAAAATTACAAAAATACTGAACTCTGAAGAAAACTCAAAAAGGAAAGTCTCTTATCAAATGGACAAATCCAAAGCTCAAACCCCTCAAACGAATGTATAATAACTGCCATATTCCTGACTTGTTACAGGCATTTTTTTTTATGTAGAAAATTGTACGGCAAAATTAATGTATCTTCCATTCTTCTGGCTTTATAGATCGTTAACTGCTTAAGTTTTAGATGAAAAATCAGGACATGCAGGTTATAAATCTCACCATTTCCAAATGTAGAAATAACTAAAGCCTTTAAAACAATTCACTAATAGTGAACATATGAAAATCACCTTTATGAGAACAAGTTCGGATGTCAATCCTTAGCAGAAATACATAGATGAATCTGTCCAAACCTCTAAAGAAGATATGTATGATTTGATACCCGATCTTATTGAATCCCTGATGTCAATGAAACTTTTAGAAGATTTTAAATCTACCTTTATTGCTATAATAAACTGATATCTGTTCAACATTAAAACCTTCCATCTACTCTTAGATATTGGCCTTTTTTTTCACAGTCAACAACACATTACACTAGATATAGTGAAGAGTCCATACTTGTTTGGCTAACAATTCAGAAATTATTTAAAGGAAAGGGTATCAATTTTTTTTCCTCGGCTACAAAGGCAAAGGAGTCACCAGTGAACAATCTAAAAAGCTGAAAGAATGTAAGATAAATTTCGCCGTACTGTCGATCCCGTTTACGGGAATAATTTGAAAAAAATTAACGGAAAATCCGTGACACTCTGGTTTGCTTCTTTATAGCTGTGGTCTTTTTTCTTTTGTTTAGTTTGACGCATATCGTTATTTTACAAATCTATGTAATAATTAAGGGGTTTGATAGTGTTTATTGTCCTTAATTGTTGAAACTGTTAATCTTACAATTTAAAAAAAAGTTACCGACATCCGAAAATAAAGTTACGGACAGTCTGATTATTTTTTACTAATAAGTTACGGACATCTTATGCATTTTTAAAAGTTGGCCTTGCGCTAAAGTAAAATCAAAATTAACACATTTGTAGTGATGGTAAGTGGTTTCTTTATTCAATAGTCCTATCAATATTTACATAGATCATGAAGAACGTTCCAAAAAGTAGATTTCGTATCAACTATTATTTCAGCGAGTTTAGAGTCCGACATCTTGGGATGTGGGTAACTTAAGTTACCCACGGCCGTTTAAGCACAGTGACTGTTATTTATATAAATCATAAACTTTTTTACTTTAGACATTTGTATTATGAATTATGATATTGAAAAGATTACATATGAATAAAACCATTATAAACGCGAAATAGCAATAAATGAATATGATCGCATATAATATAACTCAAAACAATCTGATATACACTCGAACAAAGTGACGTTCGAATGTGCTATTCGTTTTCTTAGCGTCAGATATACCAACAAACAGAAAAAATCAACAATACATTACAGACGGACCACAATAAAATTATTAACATAATTGATTTAATATTATTACTTATTTGTATTTCACCGAAAATAGGTCGGTTTCTGTCAATACTTTAATTTTTAATACTGTTTGTGATTTTTAAAACAGGTATATTCAGTAATAATAACACTTTTGGAAGATTTGTGCGAGAGATAACTACGGAGTCTTTCGTTTCAATTGCGTAATTTAAAAATATGCGCATTCATCAATATGGTTTCAGAAATCTTGGTTAAAACTATAGGAGTAACAAGCAATCGACATATGTCCTATTTTTTGCGTAAAGTTCATAAGTTTCCAAGTAAGGACAATTTAGAGTAAAGACATTTGAAAACTATTCCATGATAACAGATGCTCAAATTCAAAATGTTTGCAATCTCCTTATCAAGGTATCAGGTGTCTGGTGTGAAAACGATAAGAGTCACGGATTATTTATAAAACGTGGCATAACTTATAATTAACAAGAGGCATGTCAAACAAGTATAAAGAAGCTAAAACCTATAATCGCAAACTTTCATATACCATTTTTTAACAAGCATTAATACGAACATTGTAATAAGTTAACTAAACAAATAAGGAACAAAATGTCTGATTTTGAAGGAGAGCCCATTGCTCCATTGTTTGTCTACATTGTATGCAAGTCAACAACAGCAACCATAATATGGAAACCTGGTTTCAATGGAGACAGTTCTGACAGATTTTATGTTATGTTTTCCGAAGGAGGAGAGAAAGTGATAACCAAACACCTAGATCATAATGAAAGCGATGAACCCTGGGTATCTACGGTAACGCACCTTAAACCGGCTATTAAATACGACTTCTCTATAGTTGCTGAAAATGAGTTTGGACAGTCCAGCTCTCGCACAGTAATATGCATAACTGATCCTGGTAAAGTATAAAATATAGATGTGTGTAGAATAATTAAAAATGTATACTCACAAAATTAAAACAACTAACATACAATTGAGAAATTCAGTTAGCTATACAACTAGGCTAAATACATAATTTTCTACAGAGGAAAATGTCTGTATCAAGGAATATGCGAGTGTTACAATCATCTTAATTGACTGAGCTTTGAATTTTGCCATGTGATATATGACTTTCCTTTTTGAATTTTCCTTTTAGTTCTGTATTTTGTCATTTTGCCTGTTTGCTTCGTTGGGTAACTTCTAGCATTAAAACATTCTGCACTTAAATATTTAGCATATAATTGACTAATTCAATTGTTTACACGTTCAAACGGCAAGGCTGCGAACATTTAAATACGAATCTGACAAATAACACTAATGTTGTAACAGGTTTCATATATACATGTACAGCTGTAAAGTTGACATATGAGGAAATCAGAGGTATAACTTGACCAAAAGAGACCTTATAAAGAAGACAAAGAGGTCCATGAGTGGTATTTATCTTCCTATAATAATCTTGTATATCATATTCAACTGTTTGTAGGCAGATGAGATAAATATCATTTATTGGTCCACACTATGTTCTATCTTAATGCGGCTTGGTATGGATTTGTCGAAGAAATTTAGCTCGAATCGATGTAGATGTCGTCATCATTATACTGTATTATTCTCAAAGAATTGAACTGATTATGACAAAACTTGACTTGAAATAACCAGTATTACAAAAGGAAAAAAAGTATCATTTAGTTTATTTAACAATAAAGTCTTCTTTAAATGTAATACCACCAAATCATGATACGTCACATCCAGTTGTATACGAAAAAAGGTCGAAAAAAAGTATGCCCTTGAATTCGACAGTTGTATGTAATTAATTCATACATTTTATTGCAGTAAAACATTTCTGTGTCATGAACATATGTCTTGGGTATTTCATCTTGAGGTTGCATGGTTACTAAATCTTGTACACAGGTTAAATAAGGGGAGACATTTAATTGGTTTACTTCCAGTGATTGTTATTTTCTTATATGAAATGTTATGTGATTTTTTATCTATAGTACTGGACATGATAAAACTTTTCTCATGCAAAGTATTTTTTTTTTAAATAAAGATAAATTCTGCACAATTTATCGCAAAATGCAAATTTCAAAAAGACTAATAGGGGAAAATCAATGGTTGTATTACACCTTTCACTGAACCAATTGCGCAATTTGACAAAAAATGAAAGCAACTGGTTATTAAGGTATCATGCGTTCCACGCACATTTCTAGTTTTAAATTCAGTAATTTGACAAGTACCGTCTCTTCGGTAATTTCTAAGGCCGGACTATCACATACACGAAATCTAATATCTTGACGAACTTTTGAACGCTGTTCTAACCAAATTTCAATAAAGTCAAATTTCAATATAAGAAAGAAGAGTTAGGAGAGATATTTTGTTTAAATAAAACTGATTTCGAAATTATGTAACAGCAACATTTAAACCAAAAAACTCATCATAGATACCAGAATTGAAATTCTATATTAACGCTAGACACGTGTTTCGTCTAAATAGAGAATTTTAAGTTTTTGACGTACTTAAACGTAACAAACCTTAACATTTCAAAGACATGTTCATTGTTATCTCCCGTTGACCATTTAATTAGTTCTGAATTAAACAAAACCGTATATTTTGACGTACGTAATACACCTTAACTTGGTCGTTGTAAAATTGTGTTTGTCTCCCTTTCCCCGTTTAGTTCAAATTTATTTTATATAGCGTATTCCACGAGCGAGAGTATACACTTGTCTTATACGAAAAATCCAAATTTTTTTCGCATGGGACACAGATATATACTTTGAAATTTTCTGGCTAGAATAATGATAATTTGCGGAGAGAATTTTGAACGTCGAATAATTATGTTTAATGCATTTCTTATGAGATCGTTCTGGGAGTTTTTTTATTTGATTGCCTTTAACATGAGTAAGGGCTTTACTTTTTTTGTTTTATTGATAACTCAGCTTTTCTTTTATTTTAAATGAATGGTCTGTGTCGTGTGTGCCATACATAACCTATCAAGAAATGCAGTTTGAAAACTTTGCCAGCTGAAGGACACCTCCGTGTGGGGGGATTTTTCGCTGCATTGAAGACCCATTGGTGGCATTCGGCTGTTGTCTGCTCTATGGTTGTTTTCTCTTTGAAACATTTTCCATTTCCATGCTCAATTTTATTTTCCTTGGAAAGTTCATTATTGAAAGTGAAAAAAAACCAAACATATCGCTGTGTTATTCATTTGCCAGAAATCCTTGAAGGATGTAGAGTCAACAGTGTCAACAGGAGTGTTGCGAACGGACAGACCGATGAACGGAGGGATTGAATGTAGCATTGTGTTACTATTACCCCTCGAAGCATCGCTTGGGACAGGTTATTACTCTGAAAAAAAAAGAATGCTGTCTCTTGAAAAGAAGAGTTCGGCATTTCGACAAAAAATTCCAAGGCGAAATGTAAGTTATCAAAGACAAGATACGGTGTCAAATGACGCAGAATGGGTTATAATATCTCAAACATTTATGTCAACGAAACATGACTTGATTCTAAGATTTTTGGACCCTTTTATCGCGATCAGCGCATAAACTTTAGAAATTGACTGTCAAATGGCATTGCTGTACAAGCTAAGCTGTCAATCAAACCACTACATTACCATAACAGGTGAACCATGCCGAGTATGGTTTTCGGAAATAGTAATCTTTATAATTTTTTTCCCTGTTGCATTGCCTTAAATATTGGAACCAAATTATGCATAAGTGACAAGCAAAGCTGCATGAAGCAGCATATTTGATTTGTTTAAAATTTCTGTTGTTTTAATTCAGGTAGCTATCAGACTAGTCTGATATGTATGATTATTTTATTAGTTGATAGTGGCCTTGAACTAGCCGTCAGTTCTCTCATATTTATTCCTAGTATCTTTTTGTTGTTGGGGTGTAAAAGTACCCGGGCACGTCCACTTGTATTTTTGTCCATCTGATGAGTTTATACTTCTTCGAGTGGTTTTTATAGTTCGTTCTTACGTTGTACTGTTATACCACTGTCCCAGATTAGGGGAGGGTTGGGATCCCGCTAACTTTTTTTTAACCCCGCCACATTATGTATATATGTACGGTGCCTGTCCTTAGCCAGGAGCCTGTAATTCAGTGGTTGTTGTTTGTTTATGTGTTTCATATTTGTTTTTCGTTCAATTTTTTTTTTATATAGATAGGGCCGTAAGTTTACGTGTTTGGATTATTCTACATTGTCATTTCGAGGCTTTTTATAGCTGACTATGCGGTATGGGCTTTGTTAATTTTTGAAGGCTGTACAGTGATCTATAGTTGTTAATTTCTGTGTCATTATGTTCTCCTGGTATAGTGAGGTCAACAATTCCCTCAGTCCCGAGAAGACGGAAGACGGATAAAAAAGAATGGAAAATATTGACTTTCAAAAACCATGAATACCAAAAAACGTTTGTGGTAAACCTTTTTTTTTGTACATGTGTTATTTTCTTACTTTTGTACACATTTTACTTTCGTTCAAGTAAATGCATGTCCATGTTTTTGATAAGGGAGCAACCCTTTTATTTTTAGGGGAGGGGGTACATGGATAAATGTGTTTTATTTCTAACTTTTTTTGGAGAAATTTTGATTGAGCCTATTTTGTCATTGCTTGCCTGCATGATTTCAAACAACATGTTTTGCAGCCATTTTTTTATTCTGTCTTTTGATTTTGTAAATCGATCATTTAATTTTTCGGGGAAGGGGGGAGAGATATTGATTCGGAAATTTTGTTTTGAATTTTCTTCTTTTTAAATTTAAAGCACGACCCCCTCTCCCCAATATCGAACGGTCCTTGCCTCGTATATGACTGTTATTTTAGAATTAAAACAATATTATCCGACTGAAATTTGACATGCTGAAACCGGCGAAGGGAGACAACCACAATTTAATTTTTTTTTTTTAAGTCCGTATAATTGTAAATCCTAAGTCATTTGCGTTTACGTAGGTAAGTTTCGTTTGAAACGTAAAATTCTCTATTAAGACTCATTAGTGACGTTCGAATCAAAAAATGTAAAAGGCCAAATAAAGTACGAAGTTGAAGAGCATTGAGGACCAACAATTCCTAAAAGTCCTGCCAAAAACATTATCTTTGTTGTAATACCAGTACTGAAGCACCGGTTAAACAAATTTTACTATAAGGCTTGAAATGAAAATTTAACAAAATGAGAAATGAGAACCACCTGTTTAATCTTTCATTTACTGATTGCCAAATGTGCACCCCGAGACTGCAATGTGCATAAAGAACACAAGCACATTTTTAGATAAACAAAATGTTCAGAAATATCAGCAAATTGACCGATTTTAAGATTAATCATGGTTCTGGAATACACTTTTCCGACCTTCTATATACAAATGATATAGTCAATGATCATGATAAGTTCAACAATTTATAAACATATACTCTTTAGAACGTAGGATATATTCCGCCTTTATTATCTATTTTCAAATTTGGCTTAAATCATCAATAACTATGTGGACAGATAATAACATATTGAAAAAAACTTAAACAGACAAAGTAGCAACCAAACTTGTATGAATAACATTATTGAACTGGTATGAATCATATGGTATTGTCAAATTCAGTAGAAGTACGTTTTAAATTCCATTTAATAAAACAAAAATCACATACACTGATTGTAATCTTGATGATATGTTAACGTTATATAATATAGATTTCTAGTACTTTTCTGTCGACATTTACGAGAAGGAGTTTTCTTTGAATTGATAAAATATTTCAAAGTAATGAAAGTCTTTCCTAGATTTGAATATTTCCCTGTTGTTGTTTTTTCTTTTGACGGTAATTTGTTTTCGCCTCGTTTGATGCAGTGTTTATATCCCAATTCGTCCGCAATGCCCGTTTTGTATTTCTAAGAAAATGATATCAGCTTAACCGGTAAATCATATGTCAAAATTTCAATACCACAAATTACTAACAAAAACCTTAAGAGATTCTTTCACAGATTTAAAGTTGTAGGAAGGAAATTGGGCTGTACCTCTGGTAAACATATATCAAGCAAGATAATACATCCTGAATTTTACGCTAACCTTCTGCGTTTAAAAACCTCTCAAGCAGAGCTGTTTTTGTTTCTATTGATATCACCGTCAAGCCCAATCTGAATGTCATAGATATGTTTTTAATTTATTTGAAATTCCATCAGCTTGCGTTTATATTTTTGTAAATCCCAAATATCTCTATCTGTGTATGCATAAAAATATTTAATGCAATAAATGTTTTGATACACATGCTTGTCATTAAATAGTGGATGAAGTTATTGTTTTACTTGAATACAATATCAAATGTTGATACTGCTCTTCGTGATGTTGTCTGTGATTTTCAACCCTTTCATTTTATTAATTAATTTTGTAATAAACAGCACGTGTAATTTGTCGCCATACATTCAAACTAAACTACCTGTTTTTGTGTTTTAGTTTAGATCGAATAAAGATCGATTCACATTGGCACTTTTATCGAGCTAAAGTGAATCGATCTAGTTTACATCGATCTTAATGTCCAAGTGTGAACGACGTCTCACATATTTTCTTTATAATCAAGAAGCACGTTTTGATTTTTCTGCTACTCAATTGAACTTGCATCAAAAGTTACAAAACTATTTAAAGCAACTTGAATGCTAAACACGTGAATTAAACTTTAATAAATGTTAGGAATTTTATTTTGACACCTTTTTATAGCTTTATGTATAATCAAACTTGTCATCAAGTCACAAATTTGTCTTGTCAGGTTACATATTTACCTTTGTTTTGTACTTGTTTAAGCTTTGCATTTTCAACTCATTTCATTGGACACTGTTGTTATACGGTTTGCTTTCCCTGCCCTATAGAGTGATCTTTATCTTCTTCTTTTCTTTTAATTTTAATGACCATAAATGATAGATGGCTGGTCATGATATGTGTAATTGTGCTATTTTATTATTATCAATACTATGTGTGTGTTGTAGCATGTCCACTAGAAAATGTGAGTGATTTAAAAAGTAATGAAAATACCACTATGCTCGGTGCAGGCATTGGAACTTTAGTAGTTGCTCTTCTAGTACTTGCTGCAGCGACAATGTTTGTCATTCGAAATAGTAAGTTAACAAATATTTGTTTACGGCTGAACAACTTTTATAAAGTAGGGCATAGTAACCCAGCTATGGTTTAATATTGTACTTTAGATGCTTATTTGTTATTGTGTGACTGAGTTGTGTTGCTGTGGCATACATCTTTATCATTTCATCCTTATGCTTTTTTATGTTGATACCAATTAAATCGACATGTAGGAAGTTCATGACGTTGGGACTTTACTTGTAAAATGATATCAGCATTAATTAAGTTTCGTCCATGAATTTTTAAACCTTGAATCATGGTATTGCAACATGGAACGTTATCTTGAAGTCAGAAGTAATTAAATCTTATTGTAATTGATTGATAAGTAATTGATGGCAACACGTCAGTGGTATTTGGTTACTTCTTTATACTACCATCATCGGAACTTGAATGGATAATAAAACATGTCTGAAAAAAAATGTTTTGAAACTATATACTAATACGTACACCTCAGACATTCCGTTTTGAATATTCACAGGAGTTCGACATTTTTGTCTATAATTTTGACCTTCAAATTACGCCTCCAATTATCATGCTCTACAATTGTAGTTCGTTTCTATATCATATAAGTTATAAATAGGCCGTTAAAAGGTGTCCTTTGTCTTAAGTTTACAATGTTTTGTTAAGAATTTTCTCCTGTAAACGATCTCGTTTAAGGTCATATGATAAAATTTAATTTAGAAATTCAAAGATACAAAAGATTCAACCAATCATATGTCGTGAATAACTGGTGTTGACGGTTTCTTCTTTGATACTAAATTTGTTAATCCTTTGTAGAGTTACGGAACAAGAACACGAAACCAGGAATGTAAGTAAAAACACATTCGCTGTGACAATCGAGACACATTGAATATAATCAACTTTTATTAAATCGTTTATAATAGAAAACAAATGTCGGCAGATAAAAATATGAAATTATTTTAAATCATTTTAATCCCGAAAAGAATTAGCTCTCAAAAAAATACGATGTGGTATGATTGGTACTGAGACAACGTTTTACAATAAATCAAACAACAATATACCGCATATACTTTAACACTCACGGCTTCGGGTGCGAGATTGTCTCGCTGTTTTGAAGACCCGTTAGTAGATTTCGATTGTTTACTGCTCTTTGGTAGGGTTGTTGTCTCTTTGTCACATTGCATTCTCAGTTTTAACGGCATACGTAAAAGAAGTCAAATGAAAGAATTAACAGTCTAATTTCTATGCATGAAAAATTAATAAGAATATAAATGATACATTTATGCAAAAAAGACAACCTCAGAAGTACTGGCTTTTTAATTTAGACCCACATATTCAGTCTGTTGTGGAGTACAAAATGGGTTCTGACGCAAAATCTCTCCACAACCTAGGACTTTGTTGAAATAGTATAACATAGAAACATACTTAATCAACCCATAACTGAAAAACACTGTTAATTGCCCACTAAATACCAATCCATATGTTTGGGAACTGAAGGTAACAATAGTATACCGATGTTAAAATGTCATTAATCGTTAAGAGAAAACAAATACGGGATACAAACTAAAACCGAGGAAAACACGTCAACTATAAGAGGAAAACAAAGTAATAATAGGAACATTGAACTGCAACAAATATAATCGCAAACATCAGTAAAAACGAACAATATGATAACAACTGCCATATCCCTGACTATGTGCATGACATTTTGAGATAAATTACGGGTTGAACCTGGTTTTATGGCCAGTCAAACCGCCCGATTATATGACAATGCATGAAAATATCGCTTAAATGGCAACACTACGTGACAGAAATAGAGCACAAACACACATAAGAACATTCATTACAGAGAAACACTTACACACACATGATATAAAAGTCTACACAACATGCAAACCGTAGAACAATGAACATTTTCTATCAACGTCATGCACCAAATGACATCACAAACAGTTTCGTACTGACGCAAAGAACATGCATCCTCGAACTTGATAGAATTATTTTGAAAATACCAGTCCGAACAATGTGTATGATAATGATGGTATTGAAAGGCAATTTTATAATAATTTGGACTTAAAACGATAACACGTAATACATTATCCAACCGAAACAAAATTAGAAACATTAAAAACTAACGTATCAATTGGGTCAATATCCTGAATTGATTTCCCATAGGCGGAAATGATAACGGTTTTTTTTTCTGTAGATCAGTCGATATCATTAACTAAGATATGTTGGATGGCTTGTTTAAAAGCTGACACAAATTTACATATGTGGTTAAAATTACGGGGTGTGAAGTGAGATTTTGTTTCCTTGTCAATTAGCATACACCGAAACTTTTTTCATGATGCAGCTCCTCGTAGTAAAAAAACAACCTTTTTTAACACAATAATTTCCTTAAAAATGTAGTACTTTGTGCACATTTAAGACAATAACAACCAAAACCAATGAGTAAACAAAGACTCACAAAACCAAAGGACATTTACATCAACAGTTATAAATATTAATTAAGAAACAACACGAACTCCACTAAAAACAGGGAATAAATTCAGGTGCTCCAAAATGGTAAGCATTCCCTGCACCGTATACGGCACCCGTAGTGTTATTTCTTTGTTCAGTTCGGTAATGATGGAAGGTTATTATGACTGAGGAAGAATATCAGATATGATTTCTGACACACTTTTGTCATAATATATCCATAGTTTTTCACATCTATTCTACTTTCCAAATCAACACAAACAGTTAAATTTAGTCACTTGTTAAACAAAGAAAAATGTCCAATATCACTTCACAGAGATGTTTTGTTTACACTCCTTATGTTGAGGCGTATTAGGGATATTGACCTTATTGAGTTATTTAAACACCATACGACGGAGTAGAGGGAAAGTTACAGCTCATAAATGAGAAATTAATAATTTAGAATTTGATATCATGTCATATGTCATAGATTTCAGTGTGAAGTCGTTCATCTGTGTGAATTTTGAAGAAAAGATCAATGTAATTGTGTAGTACTTCTTATATCAGTAGTATCCTTAATTTCGAATTCACTATGAATTGGGTCCATAGCTATAAGTGTTAGTTATGACCTCAACTAACACTAACATTTTAATGAGTTTACCACAATCTAAATATTTGTTTCACAAATCGACTATGCGATGCAAGTACTTATATTGGGAATTCAGTGAAAGTACATCATCAATATACAAATGTATCTGAAAGTAAAGTTAAGGAATTTTGCCACAAGTCATTGATACTTGTCTTATGCAAAAAAACTGGTGTTTATACATGGTCTTCCGGTTATTGGGTACACAAAGTTTTCAGACAAAGAATTATTGTATGACTCAACATATTAGATTGCAACAAGTTTGATTTTAATTTGTTTTTATTTTGCATATGTCATCACATGTTTTCTAAGAGTGTATTCAATTCACCATAGAACGGGTGATTATTCAAGACTGACAACCGTAGAAGTTGGTGTTGAAGGCAATGTGTATGCACAAGTATAAGTGAACATTTGGTGGTATTATACAGAACCATAGCAAAAGAAATTGGTGCACATTTATGACTGTAGTAGCAAATTGTCACTTATGTTAGAGAAATATGTATCAAAATGTTTACAACAAAGCTAGACTCTTTTGTGAAATATCGATGGTCTGCAAAGGTTTCATTGTAAAAACTTTACCCGGTACCAGAAAGGTTTCAAGCACTTGTTTATTTTTTTTTCACTTCCTGAAGCGACCATAGCAGTTGCATTGATTTTTACAAATATGAGCTCCGTCATTTTAATAGGAGATAACTCTCTCCTGTTACAGCCTTTTTGTGTACCTTCTGAGAATATTCAATTTTCAGCACTATAACAGTGCATGTGTTTTTATAGTATCTTATCAAATTGATATGTAGATGGAAGTAAACTACTACACAATTCGAGTAAATGTACTGCGTAATTCCTTTCATGTTACCTGATAAAAAGTAACAGCATAACCATAATCAGTACAGGAAGTATGTTCAAAACAATTTCATTGATGAATCAAATAGTTAATCTACTATATGCAAACCATTTCGTTTAATATAAGTTATCATCACCATATTAAATAAATTTCTAAATAATATACAGTATATTAAATGAAAAAAATTGTTGTTTTGCTTTTGATAACAGAAGAGAACATTGTGCAATTCTAGTATGTAGATAGTAACAGAAAAAAATTTGTTTTAGAATGTTTCATTACCTAGGCAGAATTTTCATCTTGCAAATACAGTTTCAAGGGATAAAAAGTAAAATCACATAAATACTGAACTAAGAGGAAAATCAACATGATCAATTCAGATAGTCCATAATCACATTGTTTGTTGTTATCTTCCAATTGTGACCAATTTGAAATGATGTATTTTTCTTAAACTATAAAATAAGGCATTTTTTTGAGAAAAAAAATCATTTCTGTTACCAACTCTGTTATTGGTGGTTAATGATGTTTTCTGTACGATGATTTTTAATTTATGCTTATTGTTCATATATAATACCAATGTTTAAAAGAATGAAAAGTATAATACAGTTTTTGCGACAGATATTAATAAAAAGACCACTAATATTTTATGTATTTTGCAAAACAAAAACATTAAGGTTGAATTATGTATCAATTGTATTTTGAGTACATTTACCTTTTGATATAAGATATAGTTATTTGTTTTCACTCTCTATGAGTTAATAATGTACTGTCGACGAAAGATTAATAAAAAAGATAAATAAATAAAAACGATTAAAAAACTAACAAGTAAATAATAAAAAAATACATAATTAAAATCAATTAAGCTGTTGAACTTATCAATACATTTAAGATATTACGCTAATACCTAGAATGTATCAGAAACACTATTTTAGATCTGATGAATACACGGATATACAGAGAATCAATCCCACATTTACAGATGACTACTCTACAATCCAGTCTGGAATTGGTATGTGTGTTATTACAAAAATAGTGTATAACTATATTATCCAGATATGAAATGTTAATTTCAACATTCCATAGAATTTAGACTTTGTTATTTATATTGTAGTCCTGTGTTGTCATTTTGATGTTATATTTCACATGGCCATAAAAGTGCGAGGTTTGGCATGCCACAAAACCAGGTTCAACCCACCATTTTTTCCTTTAAAAATGCCCTGTACCAAGTCAGGAATATGGTCATTGTTATATTATAGTTCGTTTCTGTGTGTATTACATTATAACGTTGTGTCGTTTGTTTTCTCTTATTTTTGAGTGTAAATTCACATTGCGATAAGACGTGTCACGGTACTTGTCTATCCCAAACTCATGTATTTGGTTTTGATGTTATATATATTATTCTCGTGGGATTTTGTCTATGTGTGTTACATTTTAGTGTTATGTCGTTGTTCTCCTCTTATATTTAATGCGTTTCCCTCGGTTTTAGTTTGTTATCCCGATTTTGTTTTTTGTCCATGGATTTATGAGTTTTGAACAGCGGTATACTACTGTTGCCTTTATTTAATATTGATATTATGTCTAAATATTCCAACAAATATCTGTATGACGGCTTAGCAGTTTAAAATATATGTGGTCTGAATTTACAATGCATCTGTTTGCCAAAATAAAGTTCAAATCATGACATTTGTTAAAATATTATAAAACCAGTATGAGTAGTGGAGCACTTTTATAGCGTCATGTTGTGAAAATTAATGTACAATACAAGGGTTTTTGCAATGTATTACCGTATGTCTTCGTATCTTATAAATAGCCAAAGTTGCACTGATTTTGGAGTTTAATTATAAAAAGTTGCTTT
Organism: Mytilus edulis; assembly: GCA_019925275.1. Lineage (NCBI taxonomy): Eukaryota > Metazoa > Mollusca > Bivalvia > Mytilida > Mytilidae > Mytilus > Mytilus edulis. The sequence goes on along the minus strand of CM034358.1, from coordinate 75,712,926 downwards.
TGCGATCTGATACAAAATCGCAATGGTTGACACAACTATTTGTATCGCGATACCGATTGTAAACCGGGAATATACCCTCTCCTACCGTACCTATATACTTGAATTCAACATTAAACAATTGTTTTATCTGTACATTTTTGTAGCATTTAGGGACAGTCCGAACTTTGGTTTTTTTTTCAGATTAAAAGTGAGAAAAAAAAAAGATAAGGGTTATATATTTAACATGATTGATCCGCAAATACAACCGAATGTTATTCCTGCATGTAATTGAAAACAACACTTATTTGATGTTGATTGAATTCTCAAAACATTTCCCTAAAAAAGTATAATGTAAATAGATTTTGTTGTCAATCCAAGTTACTCAAATCAATTCAAAATATTAAAAACATCTATCAAAGTAATATCAAAAGTAATTGAAAGAAATCTAGAGGTTACGGGGTTTATTTACATGTATGGAGTCATTGATTTATGAGTTAATTCTTTCTAAAGCTACTTTTCTTCATTATCTGCTCTACACTTTCATTACATTAAATCCAGGAAAACTGCCATATACAATGCAAATCTGTGATTGTTTTGTATAAAGCATGATACATATTTAACTTATTTATAAATTCGGAGGGGCCTTGCTTGCATATTGATTTGTTTCATATAACACCTGCTCACTTGTTATGCAAACTATTGCTTGCAAACTCCAGGACAAACTATCTTGCAGTAAGTACCAGTACGAGATAATTCATTTTTAAAATCAAATGTTTATCTGTTGTTACATGTACGCTACTCTAGTTTTCATAACTCTCAAATTACTCTAGATCAGTAAAACGATTTTCTTAAGGCAGCGATCAATTAACTTTGATGGAGAAATTATTTTAGATTTTTTTTTCACTTCCCTCTATAAAAAATCTATTCTTTTTCTTTATCACCGATGGTTTTATTTTTCTAAGTATTTATATAATTATTTAAAACTTATAAGACCATTGTCCCTCGAATTCTAATCTATAAAGATGTTTTAGAATTGCGTGAAAACTTTTGTCCATAAGAAATTATTCCTAGCCCATCACCCTTGTTTCCCTGTGTCTACAAAGGGTATATTCCTCATATGTGAGTGTGTTGTAAATCTGAGTGTTATTTTGATTCAGCAGAACTGTTTAAAATGAAAATTTCCTGGTATTATTTTAACTGCCTAGAAGGAATAGTGTGTATTCATATAAAAGACGCCTTCGTGCAGAAACGTCTAAATGACGACCTTGGACATATTGGCTAGACATAGGGAATGCTTTCCGAAAAAAAATGTAAGGTCATAATGTTTGTGACAACACCCGAATCATTTAGCCATTTGTATGAACTTATAGTTTATATCTTTTAAATATGTTAATTTTGTATTGTAAATGCACATTTTCTATTTATATTACATATTTCACCTAAGGAACGGGGGAAAATAACGTTTGGACATAGCGGCTAGACATGTGATTTGTATAAATTCTGCATCATGAAAACGTTTTATTTTACATTTGAAACTTTGAAAATGCTTATCTTTATCAGAGCTCTCAATTGAGTATAGTTTTAATATGATTTGATTATATTATAGTGATAATGATAAAATTCGAAATTTTGATAAACTTTCTTCATAATCATAAAGACCTATTTTTTGCTGAATACTTCGGTCAAGATTTGCTTCAAATTTCAACCAACTCCAAAAACGTATATGACTTTAGAAAATAAATCTAGTAGGAAGTTAATGTACTACATTTCCCAGATTGTATGTGCAAAATTACAACGGAACATAGACAAATGCATTTTATACAATCTGAAATGTTACGCCGGACATGCAATTATTAACGTAAAAGTAAGATTTGTGTGATCAATAAAATAAATGTATGGTGCAAAAATTTAAAGAATTAACTTAAAATAAGAAAGACATGTCAAGGCCTTTCTGTAGATATTTGCATGTTGGTGGATTTTTTTTGTATGTGCGAATTGTTGCTGTTCGAAAATCATAGTATAACGTAATTTTAATCCGAACGCATTACCGTGCGTAACGTCTATGTGTTCACATATTATGTTTCGATGTTCGGTTTATTTGATAGAGTGACTTGCATTGTCTCAGATCAAGAGTTGAACTGATTTGCTAAACATAAATAAATCATGAAATATTTTTTTTTACAGAATCAAGACCGCTTCATGAACACAGGTATATATAATGATATAGATGGAAAATTTAAAAAAAAATGACTAAGACAAAAAGAATCCGAGTTTTGTAAAATACACCAGTAAATATGATAAAACACATAATTTTCTATATTGAAACGAAAAATCGTACACATGATACATAGCACTTTGACAATTTGTAGATTTCATTAATGATCTAGACCGATTGGTATCTGCTTTTTCAAAATCCAAGATGATGGAAGACACCCTATCTACTTGTATGCTGAATTTATTTTTTCCATATTCCCTTTTCACACGGTTTATAGTATTTTTGTTATTTCCCTTCTGAATTTATTCAAGCTTTACTGTCACCAGCAAAAGTTGAATGGTCGATATCTAAACGATAGCTCTCTTATTTTTAAATCGACTATGCCAACAGATGAAAGCAACATCATGATTATGTGTATCGCCTTACTATAAAGGTTTCTCAAAATCTTACAAGCGTACCATCATTAGTTAGGGAGCGATAATTTTGTTCAGTTACATATGTCTTTCAAATTTGCAGTGTGTTTAAGTCAACAGGAAACAATTTGATACTTTTTATTGCAACATTGGATATTTTGTGTTGTTGAATGTTACTTATTCCTACGTTGATTCCGTCTGTTTTCATCACATATGGGTATAGGGCCAAGTGTGCTTTTCTAATGACTTGGTGTCTGGCGTCTGTCGTCCGTCATCAATCATGGTCCGTCATCGTTTACATTTACAAAAATCTTCTTCTCTAAAACTGCTTGGCCAAATTGATTCAAATTTGGCCACATTCGTAATTGGGGTATCAAGTATTACAAATGTGTCCAGTGACCAGGCCATCTAACCCAGATGGCCGTCATGGCTAAAAATAAGGTATAAAGCCTCGGTCACACACACCTTACCGGATAGCACGAACGGATGCCTGACGGATGAAAATAAAAGTTGTCCGTTGAAAAAATTGTTATCCGTTGGGAGTCCGTTGATGTACGTACCAAATAAAACGGACGCGTAACGAATGCATAACGGACACACAACGGATATACAACGTACAAGAAACGAAAACGTAACGGACAGAACGGATGTCGAACGTACATCCAACGGACGAGTACCGCATGAAACGGACATCTAACGGAAGCGTACCGGATAAAACGGATGAACGAGATATACGGAAAAATTAAAGGCGACAATAATTATACATGTAAATCGCATAAATATTCAAAATGTTTCTGTGTAACCGTAGACGTCCGTTAGCAGTCCGTTGGTAAATTTATCTGCCAGACCTCCAACAGATGTATAACGGACACGTAACGGATACAAAACGGAAACGAAACGGACGAGAACCGTACAAAACGGACACCTACCGGACGTTCAACGGACATTTCTATTATCATGATTAATACTAGTGTCATTTTGGTTTTTTGTGGATAGTTGTCTCATTGCGAATCATACCACATCTTCTTTTTTATATTTCATCCCATGGACGTCTGTTTAAAGTTTTGAATATGCTCAAAACGGATGTCGACGGATAAAACGTACGCTAAACAGACATGCAACGGATATGGACGGACGTCTAACGGATAAGAACGGACGTCTAACATACATGAACGGATTGAAAAAAGTTATCCGTTAGGCATCCGTTCGAGCTATCCGTTTAGGTGTGACCGAGGCTTAGGGGTAAAATGTCGATTTTGACTTATATCTCTAAAATCAAAGTATTTAGAGCAAATTTAACTAAATTACGTTGTTCATTTCGTCAAGATCTATCTACCCTGAAATTTTCAGATGAATCTCACGACCCGTTATCTCGAATATTATTATAGATAGAGATAAACTGTAAACAGCAATAATGTTCAGCAAAGTAAAATTTACAAATAAGTCGAATGACCAAAACGTTCAGTTGACCTACTAAGTAGTCATTACCTTTTATAGTCAATTTTAAACAATTTGTCGATAATTTTTGTAAACTTTTACAAACATCTTCTCCTCTGAAACTGCTAGATAATATTAAACCAAATTTGTCTACAATCATCATTAGGGTATTTAGTTTTAAAAATGTGTGCGATGACCCCGCCTGCGAACCGGGATGGTCGACATGGGCTAAGCAAAGTACAAAGGGTAAATGCAGTTTTTGGCTCATATATCTGAAACCATTATATTTAGTGCAAATCTGACGATTATATAATTGTATATAAGGTCAAGATCTATCTACCCTGAAATTTTCAGACCAATCAGGCAACCCTTTGTTGATTTACTTACCCTGAATTGGTAATTTAAAGAAAATATTGAAGCTTTTGGTTTTATTCTGAATATTTTCAACTTTTAAAAGCAATAATATTCAGCAAAGTAAGACATACAAATAAGTCAACATCACCAAAATGTTTAATTGACTTCGATCTTTAGCAGTTATTGCCCTTTATAGTAATTTTTTAACAATTTTCATAACTTTTGTAAATTTTTGTAATTTTTTTCAAAACATTTTCCACTAACTATTGGGCTAAGTTCATTATAGATAGAGACAATTGTAAGCAACAAGAATGTTCAGTAAAGTTAGATGTACAAATACATCACCGTTATCAAAAATACAATGTTGTCCTGAATTTTATTTGTGTTCTTTGTTTAATATGCAAATAGAACAAGGTGAGCAACTCAGGCTCTTTAGAGTCTGTAGTTTGAAGACGCAATAAGAAAACTATTATATCACGTACATACATGTATGTAAGAGTAGCATATGGTGTGTGACAGTCACGTTTTGATAATTCTTATTTATGTTCAAGTTATAACTAGTTTGTCGATAAATCGTAACATGATACGGTAAAAAGGTATCATAAACCGGTGTATATTGCATCAACTAAATTGTTAAAAAAAACATGTTTTATACGATTTTTTTAGTTCCAAAACCATTTAAGGATATTTTGATATGAATCATATGCATACTTTATACTGCAGTCATGTTACTGACATTCCAACTATTTTTTTTTTACTGTATAAATGTATATAAATAAACTCATCATAGATACCAGGACTAAATTTAATATATACGCCAGACGGGCGTTTCATCTACAAAAGACTCATCAGTGACGCTCGAATCCAAAACAAATTAAATAACCAAATAAAGTGCGAAGTTGAAGAGCAAAGAGATAAGTTATGGATTTGCATTCATACATTGGTAAAATTTAAAACTGCTTTATGTGTCATTTATCTGCAATTTCGTTTCCCTTAAATAAAATGTTCTAACAATTTACAATACTTTTATTCTGCAGTACATATGAAGAATGTGGACAAATCTTCGATGCGTCAGCATACCAAAACATGAACAAAATGAAGTCCGGTAAGAAAGTTTGCATATCGTCTAGTAAAAGAATGGCTTTGATATCAGTTATTATTTAGACAGACTTAATGTTAAACAAAAGCTACTTCAATCATATCAAAATTATGTTACCAGAAGCGAGAAATTTATTCGATAGGGTACTTCAATTTTTTCGTCCTTCCCTACGCCTATATCAGCCTGTTCAATCGCTCCTTTAATCTCGTATCTTGACTTTGAGACGAGAACAGGCATTATTAGTCTCTGAATACAAGTAATCATCGTTGTCATAATGTCAGAAGAGGCATTTTCAAGCTTGCTTCGATCAAGCGTAAAACTGTTTTAGAGAAGGGAAAACGACCAGTTAAAGAATAATAAACAGATATTAAGGTTTTCAACGCACAAATATCGTACAATATTGAACGTTCGACAAAATGTGGAAACAGGTTCAAATTGTGGATCGCTGCTGATATTTTACGATTTTAATGTGTATAAAAACCATACAATCTGTACTTATTAAATTAGTATGGCATTTGATATGCTTTTTTTATATATCTGTTCACCCCTGTTTAATGGAAGGTTTCGTGTTGTACCAATGTTTGTGTTTATTAAGGGTTTTTATACGACCGCAAAAATTAAACATGTTTTGGTCGTATTTTGGTATCACGTCGTGGACGACGTCGTCAGCGTTGTCCGTTGACGGATGGTTTCCGGATAACAACTGTAAAACAAGTCAATATAAATCAATAAAATTTAAACCTAAGTTTTGTTACAACTTAAGGACGGTTGGGATTGCTTTTGGGGTTTTTGGTCCCAACAGTTTAAAACCAAGGGACCAAAAGGGGCCAAAAACAATACTTTTCTAAACCTTAGTATAAATTGTTTATTTCATGACCATTTTCAATGGGGTTTTATTCTTTAATTCTTGGGGTTCTTAACTATGCTGAATTTAACCGTGTATTTAATTGATGGAATTTGGTCCCCATTTTTAAATTGGTCCACATGAGGTCCAAAGTTAAACTTTGTTTGATTTCATCAAAATCAAAATTATTGGGGTTCTTTGATATGCCAAATCTAATAGAGTATTTGGATTTTTAATTTTGGGTCCCGTTTTCAAATTGGTCTACATTATGGTCCAAAGGGTACAAAATAAAACTAAGTTTGATTTTAACAAAAAAACGAATTCTTGGGGTTCAGTGATATGCTGAATCTGAACATGTATTTAGATTTTTGATTATGGGTCCAGTTTTAAGTTGGTCCAAATTTAAGTTTGTTGGATTTCAACAAAATTTTAATATATTGGGTTCTTTGGTATGCTGAAACTCACCATGTATTTAGATTTTTGATTTTTTGGCCCTGTTTTCAAATTGGTCCACATTGAGGTCAAAAGGGTCCAAAATTAAACTTTGTTTGATTTCATTAAAAATTGAATTCTTGGGATTCTTTGATACTAGTATGCTGAATCAATCCATGGTATTTCGATTTAGGATATTGGACCATAATTGGTAAATTTAATTTGTGTAAGTTCATTAGACCACATGAATTCTGTGTCAGAAACCTATGCTGTGTCAACTATTTAATCACAAATCCAAATTCAGCGCTGTATCAAGCTTGAATTCTGGTCCATAATTGCCCCAATTGTTCATGGTTCGACCTCTGCGATCGTATAAATAAAGGCAACAGTAGTATATCGCTGTTCAAAATTCATAAATCGATAGAATACAAATAAATCCGGACCACACACAAAAACTGAGGGAAACGTATCAAACATAAGAGAACTATGACACAGCAGAGACAGGACACCGAAATGTAACACATACAAAAACGAACTATAATGTAACAATGGCCATTTTCCTGACTTGGTACAAGGCATTTTATGAAAATGGTAGGTTGAACCTGGTTTTGTGGCATGCCAAACCTCCCGCTTTAATGGCAGTGTCAATTATAACATTAAAATAACAACATTACACGACAGGGTTACAATAAATAAACAGATCAATGGTAGAAAATATAGGACAGAGAAACAAACGAATAATAGCAATCAAAAGGTAACAGGTTAAAAATATTTGTATACGCCAGACGCGCGCTACGTCCACACAAAACTATGTTAGATGTAAACAGTTTGAAAGCCATAACAATTACAAAGTTGAAGATCGCCGAGAACCAAAAGTATCAAAAAGTTGTTAGGCCAAGGTTATCCGCCTTGGACAAAAACATCATTATTATCAAGATAAATACATAGTTTTGCAAACAGTAAATTTTATGAAATGACTATATAATAGATATGCATGATTAAACTGAAGTGGTGACTAGATATAGAATTAAAACGAATACATTACAAAATCACAGCCATGTTAGCCATAGTCAATGCAACGCCCAAAGTGACGTCACATTCAAATTTTTAAAACGTGTTCGGAAAATTAAGAAAGAAAGAATTTTGATGAAATTCAAGATTAGATTTGTATGACTTATCTAACTTATATTAATAACAGTGAAAATTATAATGCTGATTAATATTTAATTGTAGTAGTAATTAGATAATAAATTGTATTATCTAGCCTTGAGGGTGTTTCTTCTGATCAAATTGCAACCAAATATATCCTGTAAATTTCGTTGATCCAAAATTAAATCTACCAAATGAACTGTATGAGTAGCTATCCCCAACACAACACGAATACAACAGAAAACAACTACAAACGTTAAAACATTTGACAAAATCCAATGCCAACAACAAACACAACATCAAAACCCAACAAAATAATTTTGGATTGAAAAGTACCGTGCAACGTCGTAAAGCAATACGAATTCACACTCAGCAAAACAGTCAAATTCGGGAATATAAAGCTGCGGCTTTCGGAGCATCTGGTTTTATTTTTTTTATTAACTTAAACCATTGGTTTGCATGTTTTACCTCATTTATGAAGTTTTCATTGGCCCTTGGTAAATTCCCCTTTTATAATTTTTGTCAAACGTTCTCAGTTACAACTACAAAATTGTAATTCACAAACACAAAGAAGACTTACAGCAGTCAACAACGAATGTATAATACATTTGTCGAATTAGTATAACAATTCTGCGAATCCGCTTCTTTCAAAGTTACGTTACTGCGCTGTATAATGTAAATCACCATTTAATGTATATCGTATGCTCCTATTTACTTCATACATGTGTACAACCTTGATTATCAAGCTGTTTTTGTCGAGAATTTGAGAATACAAGAAAAGGTAAAATAAAAAACATTAAAGCTAAAACAAGAAAACTTTGTTACCACTTTAATACATGTGAAAGATAATAAACGTGGTATCTTTTTATTATTTCATTCAAAATTTATTAAATAATTTAAAAGTTTTGTTTCTTTAACGATATAGTTTAACAATAGTATTTCTTGTATAGTTTTAAATAAATAAGAAAACTTAAGGTCTTTGTTTTAAATATCATCTGTTATTATTTGATAAGGCGATTGGTCGATTCACAACAGACTATTTTTTATAGCTTTGTACTTGCCAAATATAAAACTAACCAGGTTGACTTGTTTGTATTTTGCTGACTCTTAAAATAAATAAAACATTTCTCCATTTTAGATAATAAAAACAGTAAATCAAAAAGAGAAACAGAATGCAAGCGACTATTTCATTTTTGATTTATGATCTATTTAAAGGGACATACTAAAATGACAACAGAAATATATGTACAAAACTAATCAGCTCAGATATACAAAAACCAATTAAGTTTGTTCTGTTTATACTTACTAGTAATCATTCACTGCAACACTGATTTGTATTTCGATACTTTTAAATAAAGTTCACTTATCTAAAAAAAAGTTAAGAGATTCGTGTGATCTTTTATACCAGCTATATCTTGTCTAACTGAAAGATGTGTATGGAAAGACGTCTATCGATGACGAATATTGACCTTCATGTTCAGATAGGCAAACCTGCATTGGCAACATTAGACTCAGGATATCAATGTAAATCAAGTATAAGTGCAAAAAGGAAATTTTCAAATTCGTCTCTTTTCTCCTCCTTTTCTATATGTCTGAGATTTGTATAATTGATTAGAACGCCATGTACAGTAAACATGTTTACATTTAGTTTAATGTAATGTACACGGGTTTCACATTAAATTTGTTCCGTCCATACGCCTTGTTTAGTTACCTGTACATAAGATTTGTTCACACTTGAAAACTATGTTTGATTTAAATGTTCATTACGGAGAACCGATGCAAATTTTCGGACAACTTTTCTAGCAGTTAGAGAACAATCGTTTGACTTCAAAAAGGGGGGGGGGGGGATTTCTTTATCTTGCCAAATATTCTGATCCCCAATTTAATAAAAAAAAAATATTATGCTGGTCATACAGATGATTAAAAAAAATCGCAATCCATAGCTTCCCTTATACATTATATTGTTAAATATTGTAAAAAAATAAAATTTGATTGCTAGCACCGAAAAAAATCAATAAAAACGATCGCGGAAAAAAAATCTGACTCAACCCCTTTATTTTAAGTTAAGTAGTTGCTTCTTTATGAAAGTCATTTTAATGATTTACAGTAGTTAAAAGAGATACTAAAGATTTCGCATAAGAAAATGTAGGCTACATCAGCATGCTGACAGACGAAGAAAAAAGATTGAGATGTTAAGGAGCACTACATTTCTATCTTTTCTGTTTGTTTCTTTTTCTTTTGTTGGTATTTTTTCTCCAAGGAGTATTTTGCAAAAGTAGGGGGTAATGGTTTTTTATATTTCAAAGTGTATATTAACGGATCTGAGATGTTAGACAAACATTTACCTCACACTCTTTTTAGTAATGCATTTATGAGTGAATCTTGTTTGAGTATAGACCAGTGGCAAATATTTCTGTGTACGGGAAGACCTTTAAAAATGAAATTCTGTTCTGAAATGATGATGCTATGATAGGGGGTTAATAATGAAACGCCAAGTAGTATTTATAACAAATACATATATCAAGATACATAAATATTTCTGTAAAGAACTTTATTTATAATTGTTATAAATATCAATTTTATTCAAAAATCGTTTCTTCTTTAAATATATATGATAAAATTGATGTTCTAAATGCCTAGTTTTGTGTACACTTAAAAAATGGAAAACAACACGTTTTATAATTTATTGCGTCCGAAGCGCTTTTCTGGATTTATCTTCATCAGGAACGCTCAAAGCCAAACAAATTAACCTACACAAGGCCTACATTTCCTATCGACTGCATGTAGACAAAACATGATTTAAACTACATTTAAACAGTGAGTTTTATCAATGGGAACGTAATTTTATTTTAGTTTACGTGTGAGTTACACTTATACAACACCGAGTTTAGGTCAATGTGAACACGGCCTTGGTCAATTCTTCAATCTAAACTTTCCCTTGTATTTATCTCATTATGAAGCGTGTTGTTACTTTTTGTTAATGATCGACCCAAGAACCGGTTGAGTAATTATAGGAAATACTTATGGGGCCCTCTGTGGAATCAAATTGTCATCCTGCATTGCCTCGTCGAATACAATATCTTCGTCCCCCGTGTTATTTCCACTTTCACTTCTTACATTTAGTTCATTATCATCATTATGTAAGGCGTTAAAAGCTTGCCATGTTTTCAAACGTTTAGCGTCTCATGCCTTATTTCATCTTGATTCATGTTTGACACCTTTACTGATTTGAGCAGAATTTCCTCTTGTCCAAAGTGATGAAACTCTCACATTTTGTCACCAGGATATAACGAATTCCATGTAGAATGTATACACCCGTCTATTACATACTAATAAGAAATATTTAAGGATTTGGTAAATTTTCCAACTTTAATTATCTATTCTGAACCTTCGTGTTTACAGTTGAAGAAGTAAAGTCTCCTAAAACAACAAATTTACACAAAAAGTTTCATTAATGTTGTTAGTTATCAACCTACAGAAAACTTCAGTCATTGATTTCACTAATCCGGCTAGTAATTATCCAAATCCAATAGTTATAACCAGGCTAGAGCGCAAATAGTTGCCTGGATAGTATAGATACATTTGTATTTAACAGTAGTCCATAGTCGTTTGGATAACATTATTTAGTGGCCACCCAGTTATTTGTAAGTATTCTAACACGTATATTGAGATTTTAGACATCTTGCAGGATTTCATTGTCCGTTTATGAATTATTTTTATTGCAGTTGTCGCTGAAGTAATTAAACATTTAACGCATATTCAATCTCAAATGATCCTCAATTTAGAGGACGTAAACCATGCGCTAAACATATGCACAATCATATCATCTTTTGAACGTGTCTTTACATGACACTTTTTGTGAATCATAAAATTTATTTTCATAATAATTGACCATGTTTGTTCTTGTAATGGTAAGACGATGACCACCTCAAAACATTGTAAATAAATCGTTAAGTTTATATGATTTAGACGGAAACATATTGGACACAATGAATTGACACATCACATACAAGGAAACAAAGCTGTCTTGTAAAAAAAGAGTTACTCTGTTACTTGGAGTGTTAGTATACGGATATCTGATTTGATTAACAATGAGACAAATAAGCAAAAGTTAATCAAGGAGGAAAACATCTAAGAATATACATGAAATACTAAAAATGCAAATTGAACTTTGGTCGTGAGGTTATCACAACATGTGAAACAGTTAACAAGAGAGTTAACTGAATGATGCCTGCTGACAATTTAGAAATACGGAATATGAATACGGTCATTCGAAACCAACAGTTACGACTGTATTAAAGTCCTTGACTTAGTCCAGGGACGCCGTCACATGTCTAATTTGTCACTTATAAACTGTATAAAAATGACTTAATGATTTGTATTGTGTTTGTGATATCTACGTTGTACATGTACACCATGTTGCATACACGAGGTGTTTCGTTCTCTCTTGCAAAATATTTTTAAAGGAAGCGATATAATTTCCTTTACGAATTATTTCAAACCATTTTCATAATGCATGTGTGTTATTTAAGTTGTATATAGTGAAAAAGATATGTCCCAATTCCCTTTTCACGAATGTGACCTAAAGAATCAGACTTATTTATTGTTATTACCAAGTGTGTACTAACATGAGCAACACGAAGGGAACAACATATAAAGAAGGATATGCTTACCCTTTCGAAGCACACAAGATCACCCCAAGTATTAGGTTGGTTTCGTGTTGCTAAGTCTCATTTGTTGTGTTTTGTGTACTATTGTTTGTCTGTTTATCTGTTGTCTCTTTAACCATGACGTTGTCAGTTTATTTTCGATTGATGAGTTTGAATGTCCCTCTAGTATCTTCCACCTTTTACAATCATGCAATGTCCTGACAACAAAAAACAATCAATTGTATGCTCAACTCTTATTTTGATTTATTTTCAGGTCAAGAAAAAACTCAAAAGAAACAGGCCATATATGACAATATGAAGATTTAAGCGTCTGTTGGATTTTGTTTTATTGTGTTGAGGTTGTGTAGATACTTGATTGATGTGTATGATTACTCGAGGTCATATATGTTTTCCGTCCAATTCCTTTACCATTTTTTAAACATACTAAATTTATAAAATATGGTACATTGTAGTGACGTCTGCTAATGTATTTCCCTTTTGTAAACTTAGTTTGGACAACAACTATAATCATATATCGAATCACAAATGACGCTTTCGTTGTAATTTTTTTTTTACATTTTTTATTTGAAATTAAGCATGTTAAGTGACCAAAATGTTTAACCATGTTTATTGTTGCTATGGATTTAACTTATAATTATTATATTTAAATGAATATTTATTAACAATATCTTAAACATCAAAATAAAATAATATATAAAAGAAGTGCTAAACGTTAACAAATGGCATCTGCAAGGAAATAAACACTTACACACATTTATTTAATTAATGCATATCCGAACGAAAACGACAAAACAAATCGAAAAAAAAGATCAAAATGAATATGATTTGTATTGAAACAAAATTCAATAACCATCGGATGTTTAACATACAGAGAGTTTAGCAATGGAATAATATATATAGGACTCTAAGGTGAGACGTTAAAGTACGTTGGTCACGCTAAAATGCGATGGTATGCACTAAAATGCGATGTCTTTATGCAAAAGTCTGATGGTCCGCGAAAACAAAAACAAAAATGAACATGCCGGAAGGAATTTGCAGAAAGATGAATTAAGATTTATTGACAACCTTTAAAACCAAATGTCCATGACTAATAAATCAGACCTAACCGTGATTAGTTGGCTGAAGCAAAAGTGGTTTTTTTTCGGGTGCTGGAAGAACGGCTTGTATTCAGCAGTCGACTGTTTTACTATTGATATACTAAACAGTATATGCATTATGTTATCCTGTATCCTGCTTCTATTGGAATGTAACAAATTTTTCTCGCATTTAAATTAAAACTTCAAGCCTTGTACAAATAGATGTTACTTACTCCGACACAGAACGCATTTTGTATTTGTTATCTACAATGACGACTGTACAAGCAAGGGTGTTCATATTATTGACTGTCTGAGCGGCAAGCTACATCAATTATCCAAATATTTAACGCGCCCAAACTGTAACAAATTCACTTAAGGAGATTCGCGGGTATAAACATTTCAGAAAAAAAATATACATTTATTGTTCACTATCACTATTGAAACACAAATCATTCAACAAAATCAGGTCGTGTCGGCTCCAGATGACTTTTCAAATGTCGATATCATCGAAAAAGCTCCATATTATCTCCCTTTGGTGCAAAAATGTCATTTTGTTGCATAAAAATTGAAATATCTTTATCAACTCATCGGTGACTTATATTTTTTATTATAATTTTCAAATAAGCTGTACTTAAGCAAATCTTTTGTAAAATTTTAACGATTTCTATAATTAAGTTCTTTTTTTTATTTCGATATAACCTCTTTTTCTCCTATTAGTTCAACAACAAAAAAAGTACCTTTACAAAAATGTATGCTTCTTTCGAAGGCAGATTGTAAGCGTAAATGAACGGTGACCCCATTTGTTTTATTTCATTTTTCTATTTAGTATAAGATAAAGTTCATTTATAGAAAATATAGCTAAATCCTATATCAATTAAAAAAAATTGGTTTGGAATCGTGAGCCCCTTTATATTAACATGAAATATAAACACCTTAATTCCCCTTTTAGCAACTATTACGTAATCGGTCTTTATAAAATAAAGAAACAATCACTTAAGCCTGCCGGAAAGTTATAAAGCCTATAACGTATGTGGTGTCCTAGCAAACTAGCTTTTTAAAAAGAAGACTATTTTTTTCAAATTCATGTTTTTTAATGTTTTATCCCCTCGAACCTTCTCCCTTTGGTCCATTGCCCTTTAGCTTGATTTACCATCATATGTTAGCAAACAACCAACCATCGCACTTCAGCGTGAGGCACCCTCGTCCTTTAGCGTAGACCATCGCACTTGAATTTGGCTATCAATTTAAGGTCTTTTTGTCGAATAGCTCTTCTACGGTTTCGGTACTTATACATCCTCGGATTTCAAATCTTTGGCTTTGATCGTTCCTGGTAAAGGTAAATCCAGAAAAGCGCTTCAGACACACTGAAATTATTAAACGTGTTGTTTTCAATTTTTTACACCAGTGGGTCGATACCTTTGATGGTGGACTATCTGTCTCCGAGGGTATCATCATCTCAGTAGTCAGTACTTCGGTATTGACATGATTTAAAAAACATTTCTAAAATTGTCCGTTTATAAATTTTGTAGTAATGGAGAAACTAAGGTTTAAACACCTCAGGCAAAGTTGTCTTTAGATAAATTTTGCTATCGATTTTAGGTATTTTAGTCTTCCAGCTCTTCAACGGTTTCGGTACTTTTACATCCTCGGATTTCAAATGTTTGGCTTTGAGCGTTCTAGATGAAGGTCAATCCAGAAAAGCGCTTCGGATGCATTGAAATTATTAAAGGTGTTGTTTTAAATTTTTTAGCGTGACCCCCGCACTCTAGAGTCTAACATATATATAGAGAGAATTAACATGTAATAATGTACTTCATACTAGTTACATATACCCTATCTTTTTCGGGTAATTAATACTGATAGCGTTTGACATTTTTAGCCGAACAGATTTATCAATTTTACATAACTCAAATTATTGTATGCTGGTTCATATTCTGGACGCCAGTCTTTGCTTCTTTATAATATAATTCACTACCAAAAAAAAATTATGAAGTTTAGAAATGGAAAAATATTAAATACTAAACTGGTTCAAAGGGTATCTTCACGTCTCAATCTTCAAAATCGGTTATCTAAAAATACTACAATCGCTAACATTTTTAACAATAAAAATCGTGGTTACCCTTCTATCGATAAGTGTCATGCCAAAAAATGACTTACATGTCCCCGTCTTTCCACCAACAATACGGTAAGGTCCCCGTTTAATGGTCGCACATTTTCTTTTAATTTTGAAACTGATATAACTTGAAAAACAAACAGTATTATTTATTTACTCACATGAAACAAACCGGGATGTGGTATTCATATTGGAGAAACTGGACGATATTTATCTAAACGCACCCAAGAACATCTGTATCGTTTTTAAAGACCCAATAAATTCAAAAGTATCATTTACCAACACCTTAAGAAGCACAACCATCCTTTTAAATATTTAGCAGTTCAACCTTTAGAAGTAGTAAATAAGCAGCCTGGTGAATCTCATTCAAAGTTTGTACGATCACGGAAAGTAGTTGAATTAAATTGGATTAAAAAATTACAAACAGTCTACCCTCTCGGTCTTAATGATAATATCATGGGAATTGGTAATATATCTAGAACCGATTCCGTTAACATTTTGGATATAGTTTCTAAAACTGTTCGTAAAAACCGTTCTCACGGCCGTAGAACAAATCGCAATCAAAGAAAATTTAGACTTATCATATCAATATTTCGGACCTAATTTCTATTTAAAAAAACAACGGAAGACATTATCTGTTAACAAAACTCTGTTCATTACCGGTTAATAAGATAAATAAAATTTTGGAGGATTGCAACACAATTTCATATAGCAGTCCTAAGTATGAAAATGTTCAAATTATTATGGCATATTGTTATTCTAAACTATTTCCCAAAATTGATCGCCCTGAAAATCATAAAAAGCATTTTATTAAAATTAAGTATGTCAATAAAGATTTTGATTTTGTAAATATTGCCGGTATATTTAACGACCATTCTGTTTAAGAACAAATTCCTGGATATTTTGACAACACTGAGCTACCTCTTATTTGTTATATTTACAAGAAATCTACCCGGACATTTGTGTTTAATTATAGTCAACTGTGTAAAGATGTTAATATCAGTGAAAATACACCTACTTCATGTAATTGTAGTACCTCCGAATACATTTATGGACCCATTTCCCATGTTATAACAGGAGATCTTAACATCGTTCAAGACCGAGAGTTAAAATCATTCCTCAGTAAAGGACCTAAATATCGTCCCCCGTCAATTATTAATTGGAATGAGTGTCATACATGTAATATCATCCACGACTCACCCCATACTTACTGTATGAAATGGATAAAACGGGAAAAAGCTGACAAAAAATCTTTGGACTCTTAATTCAGTAATGAAGATAGTTGATATACGTATTCAACATTTTAAAGAACATTTTACTATTAACAAAAACCACAAAAAAAACCTATTTCTCGTATCAAACATAAACTAAAAGAACTAGCCATGAAGTTTGTTTTTGTCGCGGCCGATAAAGCTGCTAATAACATTATTATTGTTTGACGTAAATTCTACATTGAGGTTCGGAAAAAAGAAATCACCAATTCATCAACATTCCAACTGACTCCATTTTCAGAAAACGACATCTGTAACAAACATAAACTTTTAGCTACCGCTTTACAAGCAGAGCCAAATACAATGAAAGTCCCAACTATGTACTGGCTTACGAAACTACACAAAACACCTTACAAATATAGATTTATTTCGTCTTCAAGCCATTGTTCCACTACTAAATTGTCTATTCTTCCTACCAGCACACTTGGTACAATTAAAAATCTGATAATAAATTGTTCAAATAAGGCCTTCGAAAATAGTGGAATTAATTACTTTTGGAGTGTCAAGAACTCGTTGGAAGTACTTGATAAATTGCATGCTTATATTGGTGATTTTGAATCTGTTCAAAGTTTTGATTTTTTACCCTGTATACCACATTGCCTCACATTCTTACTAAGAAAAAATTCACACACCTAATTAAATGGGCATAAAAGTCAAAATGTGAATATATACATTGTATGTTCAAACTCTTTTAGGTAATTTTTTAGTAGCAATAAACAAAAAAACTATGTCAATTGGACATGCTGTGATACTATATATGCCATTGAATTTTTACTAGATAACATTTTTGTTTGCTTTGGGAATTCCGTATATCGTCAGATTATCGGAATTCCAATGGGGACTAACTGTGCACCACTTATTGCGGACCTGTTTTTGTATTGCTATGATTTACAATTTATGACAAAAATAAGCAAAGACCCATCGAAACAACATCTGATAAACAAATTTAATAATACTTTTAGATATTTGGATGATATTTTGGCTTTCAATAATGACGACTTCAGTATGTATATTAAAGAAATTTATCCTGCTGAACTTACTTTAAATAAAGCTTATACTAACAATGACCACTGTCCTTTCCTCGATCTTGATATCTATATCACTAACGGAAAGCTGAATACTAAAATTTATGATAAAAGAGATGATTTTTCATTTCCTATCGTTAATTATCCATTTTTAGATGGTGACGTTCCCTTGTCACCATCTTACGGTGTTTATATATCTCAACTTGTACGATTCGCTCGTGTATGTAACAATGTTTTAGATTTTATGTATTACTGAAAAATTATTACACCAGTGTTTTCGATATCACAAACTAGTCAAAACATTTACTAAATTTTATCATCGGTATAAGGACATCATTCGTAAATATAGCTCAACATGCAGACTTCTTATACGTTCAGGTATTTCACATCCAATTTTTTATGGAAATATTCTTTATAAAGCACAAAGGTGTCAGTATTCACCTCAAAAACTAACAAAACCTTTGAATAGACTTATTAAGAAGGGATATAGTTACGATACTGTTGTCAGGTCATTAAAGATTGCATATTTTGGCGTTAATATTGATTCACTTATAGGGTCTTTGCATCGGAACTAAACACATTTATTCAAAAACCAGTTGTTGGCATGACACGGGTTATGTTCTTCTCATATATGATATGATGGTATAATACTAAACCCCTAACGGGAAGGATTGTGCCTGATGTTCATATGATGAAATCATAATCTTTCAGTCAGTTTAATTGAAGTCTGGGCATGTCAGTTAACTGCTAGTAGTCTGTTGTTATTTATGTATTATTGTCATTTTGTTTATTTTCTTTGGTTACATCTTTTGACATCAGACTCGGACTTCTCTTGGACTGAATTTTAATGTGCGTATTCTAATGCGTTTACTTTTCTACATTGGCTAGAGGTATAGGGGGAGGGTTGAGATCTAACAAACATGTTTAACCCCGCCGCATTTTTGCGCCTGTCCCAAGTCAGGAGCCTCTGACCTTTGTTAGTCTTGTATTATTTTAATTCTGGTTTCTTGTTTACAATTTGGAAATTAGTATATATTTGTTTAGGGGCCAGCTGAAGGACGCCTCCGGGTGCGGGAATTTCTCGCTACATTGAAGACCTGTTGGTGACCTTCTGCTGTTGTTTTTTTCCTATGGTCGGGTTGTTGTCTCTTTGGCACATTCCCCATTTCCATTCTCAATTTTACAATGTGTCGTCTACTGCCTTGTGCAACATTAACACATTACACTAAAAAGAATGTTTTTATTGATACACGTAACAAATTATTTTAAGAATATTAAGTAAGCATGTTTATGACATACGATACAGTTAAAGAGGAAGTTATGACGTTTCTAGCGTACATGATGTCAAACTGCTATACATCGAAACAAGATACATTTTTCGAGTGCGTTTGGTTACAAGCTTGAAAACGAGTACATATACATGTACATGATATACCCTTATTCAAATTAAGATTTGACTAAATACGGTATAACAATTATTTATTCAATTTTTTACGAAGAGATTGTTTAATATAAGATAGATACACAGCCAAAAATGTATGGTATGCCTTTGCAAAAAGGAAAAAAGTCATGACGGCCTAAATGCATTTGACTATATAAATAAACTCATCATAGATACCAGGACTAAATTTTGTATATACGCCAGACGCGCGTTTCCTCTACAAAAGACTCATCAGTGACGCTCGAATACTGTCACATTTCAAAACTGACATGAGGCTAAATTTTAATATTCTTGGCAATAGTTCTTTTTTTGTATAAGACACTGATATTTGTAAATAAGATAATGCGCCACTGTTAAAGGTAATAGGGTTACCAACAGTGTCATGGATTTTCAGCAATCATTAACGAAGATGATTTTGACATTCCAGATGTTCATATCCAACTATTGCTGTCTGCTGAATCGTTGTACGAAGAAATTGTCAAAATTATTGTGGTTCTTGATTGTGTTATACCAGCGGTGCATTCTATTAAGGGAAGGCACGCACCTCGACAATTGCCATTTTAAATAAAGCCTACCACTTCTGTTAAGTCAAGTGATTCGCAGATTAACACCAGTTGATCTCTATTAGAATTGCATTCTTATGAATATGACAAGACTTAATCTTGTTGACCTATATAAAATGTCAATAAAAAAACAAAGTACTAAAAAAAGTAGGACATGTAGATGTTATAAAATATGGGAATGCATTGCAAAGAAAACATCCATTAAAGACTGCTCAGAAACACAACTTTAGGATGTCATTTCAATTATTTCAAATTCAGAAAAAATCCGGAATTTTAATAAAGATAGGATAATAATGATGCAACTTATGTTAAGTTAATGTCAAGATAATAAGATCGTAACAATACATAAAAGGTACGTAACCCTTTCAAAAGCGGCGTCTTATCTGTTTAGGTTTGGTTTGTACTTTTGGATGAATATATTTTCTTTCTTAAATATATTTTCGTCAGTGAATTGGTTGTCACATTGGTAGAATGGGAAAAAATAGTATTTTGGTAGTTTATTGGTAGCGCATAAATCCAGGTGTTCACTAACGTAAATCATCCTAGTTTCTTTACTTCGGTATTATCACATGTTTATTCAACCTCTGGAAATAGCTGATCGTGGTTTATATTTACAGTAACAGGTTTTTTTGTTGTCGTTTTTTTCTAAATATTTCACGAAAAATTGTGAAAGATGGAGGTACTCGACCTTACTGTTAGGATAATGTAACTATCATATTTATTTAGTTGGCCTTGTTTGTGTGGCCTTATAATATTCTTACTTGATATTTGTATCTTTATTCCGTTCGTTATATGTGTTTTGTCATTTGATTTTGCCCTGTGATTAGGGACTTTCCGATTCATTTTTTTGGTCTTCAATGCTCTTTACAAGGAGACGAAAGATACCAAAGGGAATTCAAACTCATAAATCGACAATAAACTGACAATGCCATGGCTAAAAATGAAAAGGACAAACAGACAAACAATAGTACACATACAACTACATAGAAAACTAAAGAATAAACAACACGAACCCCACCAAAAACTAGGGGTGATCTCAGGTGCTCCGGAATGGTAAGCAGTTACTGCTCCACATGTGACACCCGTCGTGTTGCTTATGAGATAATAAATCCAGTAAATAGTCTAATTCGGTAGGTCACATTCATGAAAGGGAAGAGGACTGTAGTTATGACGTAAGGAACATAACCGATATCATTTGTGAAATGGTTATTCCATAACGGTTAACCAACTCATGATGGCGTCCGTAAAATTTACGAAGAGATGATTTCAACTTCACCATTTGGAACTCTTGGTTTAGTAACTTCCTTGTGCGGCACAACCCTCTATCACGAAAATCATGATAGGAACTGCAAGAACGGAAATATCGTATCAATTGGGAGATACATACACCGTATGCAGGTGCTGCTGGAATGTTGCTCCTTAGAAATGGAAAGTTCACAATTGGAAAGCTGAAATCATCTCTTTTGTCGAAAAGTTTTGTTTTCAATCGACCCTCATTGTCAATTTCTAGGTGTAAGTCAAGATATGAGGCTAACTTAACTGTATCTGTTGTATCCTTTATCTCTAGTTCAATGGGATAGATGCATTCGACATAGTCACCAAATTTTGAATTATTTAGTGAAAGAACATCAACTATATAGCGGAAAGTAGAGTTAAAGGATATTGCTAACTTTTTATCTTTCTTCATAAGAAGTTCCTGTTTGAAGTCAGTCTCATAATGATAAAAAAGAAGAGGGGCACAATTCGTTCCCATTAGAATGTCGATAGTCTGCTGAAAAACACGTTCGCCGAACGTAACAAATATGTTGTCAATCAAGAAATCAAATCTAAATAATGTCAGTTTCAGAGAATTTTTTGTTTGAATCAGAGTGATCCTTTACAAAGTAGGATTTATCTCTTCATAAGACAAGATACTTGTATTTTCGTTGGCCTTTTTTTTTATGAAACAAAGCAATTCAACTCTTTCATTTTTTCTTTTAATTTGGAATGTGGAATACTTGCATAAAGTATAGAAAAGTCAAATGTTTGAATACTATTAAAATATGAAAGAGTATTAGATTGTATGTTCTCTAAAGATCTTTGGAAGTTTTAATGTGATTTTCTTTTTTTTAAGACGAAACGTGCGTCACGCGTAAATCAAAAATTTTAATTGTGGTATATATGATGAGTTTATTTACAACCACTAGGGCGAGGCCACTGATGGTGGAGATTTATTCCCCCAAGGGTATCATAAACCCATTAGTCAGCAATGCTATATTGACTTGAGTTATCATTGATATGTTCATAATAGTAAATTAACTGTTAACAAAACTTTGTGAATTTTCGAAATACTAAGGCTTTTCTACCTCAGGAATAGATTACCTTAGCTATATTTGGCAAATCTTTTAGGAATTTGTGGTCTTCAACGTCATACTTTATTTGGCCTTTTAAAACATTTTGTTATTCGAGCGCCACTGATGAGTCTTTTGTAGACGAAACGCGCGTCTGGTGTAAATATAAAATGTTAATCCTGGTATCTATAACGAGTTTATTTAGCAGATAACTTATAATTCACGCATGAAAACATGCATTTCTATTTTACAAACGATACCTTCATTAAAGTCGACAGCATTTCAACTGGGATCGCAAATTTAACTGCCACATAAACAATGATTCAAATGTTTCGGTTTATTTCATTTAATTGGTTTGAGCGTCCTGTGACCATTTCTGAAAATTGCATGTGTCTATCACCTACAGTTTTCAAGTTATAGTAGTTTGAAAAAATCCCATAGGGTTCTATAGTAAACCCCTCCATTCTTTAGCCCCTCAAAATACCCTTTGATAGACCCCAATGCACAAACGAACGATTGATGGCTCACCTAGACATAATAGTCTAACATTTTTTCATCTTTTAAACGGTGCAATTTTTTTATTTTATTTGACTTTTACCAAAAGAAGCATTGTATCAAAGGAGAAGAATAGTTGTGGTTTGAGGCCAGACGTACGAAAATAATTGAATTTAACAGAAAGGAAACAAATATCGGACTTTGGAAAAGGGAGAGAGCTTTTGATACCTTTTATGAAATTCTCCATACATAATATCTTTTACAAAAATTCATCCTACAACAGTTCACAAGCTGTATATGCCCGCGATTTCGCGGGTGTTTTCTAATAACTTTATAAAGAGTCATGACCCAAGAATGGTAAAAGTAACGCCACCCAAATTCGCATTTGGTCTGTGTTTTATGGTATTGATCATTGCGTATACGTTTCATAAAAAAATGGCCCTTATTGTTCCTTGTCCATACCCGACCAATGCCCAACTATCCCTACGACCCTTATAGTTGATTTGGTCTAGCTATTCGAGTAAAAATCGTGAAGAGATCGTGAATTGGTCAGAATTAGCGAGTATGGTGACTATGTCGTTTTTTTCCTAAGTTCTCAAATGGAGGCGATCAATTGGTGAATTAATTATAGATTAGTGAAAATTATATTCAACTATATCGATATCATATTCAATATATTCACGAAACCTTTATTTATCTGAACGCTATCGTGTAGTTTTTTTCAGTTGACGGAGAGGTCCTGAACGAAAACATATCGACTACTAAATTTGTATTTTTTTGTAAGCTAAGATGAGTTTCATACAAAATTGAGCATACATTTATGATTCAGGTATAAAAAGATCCGTCTGTTATCAAAACTATTTATTTCAATTCCTCTTTGACAGGAAACGATAGATAATTGTTATCTTCAACATTACGCAACAAATGTATAAATATAGCAATTTGATTTCCCGAAATTAAAAATGTGCGCCAAGTTCAAAAGAAGCAGTTAGAACAAATACATAACCTTCATTAGTTGTTCGGTAGAAAATGAAATTTCAACCTTTATTAAAACTATTCCGATATAACAAACGCGCGGTGTGAACAGTAGGGATGCTAAATATGTGGCAATATTCAAAAGCATTGGAAACCAAAACAATATAATGACTGATAAATAAAGTTCATTTATCCATGGCAGTAGAACCTTAGTGTTTCACTTGTTTTATAAAATTTTATTAAAAGTAAATTTACGGATATACCATGTTAGCACAGCTTTGCTGAATACTGTGCTGTTGATAACCATATGGTAAAAAAATCAACCATAACTGATCATAGAAGATGGTAAAATAAAGATTATAATAATGAAAATTTATAAAAAGTTCTTTGTAAAAAATGAAAATTACTCTAAGGCGCTGTATATTCAGCATGGTAATTTAAATGAACCAAAGACAAAAACATGAAACATGCACTGTGTCAGATTCAAATACTGAAATAAAAAATAAAACGTCAATACGAAAAAACATGTTAAAACAAAAAAACAAAAATGTGGCTTAAACATGCAAAACAATCACCCCCCCCCCTCCAGACGCCAGACACGCGTTCCGTCTACATAAGACTCATCAGTGACGCTCATATCGAAATATTTATAAAGCCAAACAAGTACAAAGTTGATGCCTGGGATAAGAAATCCTTAAAAAAGTTGATACAAATCATGTAAAAAAACATAAAAGAGAAGAGAAAAAAATCTGATTAAAAAGCAATGCGATTAAAATGAGTCTCTAGCTACCATTTGAAATACCATTATGCGTTATAACTCAAACATTTGCGAAATAACGCAAACATTCGCGTTATAACACAAACTTTACCGAATATAACGCAAACTTTGCCGAATATAACGCAAACTTTGCCGGTTATAACGCAACCATTTCAACCATTTTTAGAAGATGTGGTAGGAGTGCCAATAAGAAAACTTTCCATCTAGGTCACTTTTCGTAAAAGTAAACCATCATAGGTCCAAGCATTGTCTTCAACATGGAGCATTGGCTCAAACCGAACAGCAAATTCTAAAGACCCCCAAAATGATATCCATAATACTAATAGTATATATATTACAAAGAAAATTGAGAAAATTGAAGTTATACCGAGGAAAATAAAAAAATCAACACTGTTAATATAGGCTAAGCTATAACAGAATATAAATATACTTCCAAATTAGGCTCTCGTTTGAGGACTGTGTAAAGTTAGATTCAAACAAGCTACCCTTTGGCAATAAATGTATAGAATGAAGATGTGTTAGTAATAAAACTATGTTCTCTCCATTCAAATTGCAACCCAATTATCTTAAAAATACTTCACTATATGGAAATGAAAACTCAATGACTTTCTATCAAAGAATCTTTATCATATTCTAAGATTTAAAAAAAATGTTTCTTTATTAATATTTCATTTTAAAGCAGAAAGATCATTTTGTCTTTGTGACTTGGAAGTTTCACAATTGTAGGACATTATTTTTAATGTTATACTTTTCTGATGCACAAGTCATTCTTAATTTATGTATAATTACACTTCATTCCCTTATTCCTATGCATATTTATTATAATGATGTGGCCTTGTATGTAGATTTCTTTTTTTATCTACTGGTAAATCACAACCGAAATGAATGACAGACGGACATATGTATACAAAACTTAATGAATAATTGAAATCAAGATGTTTGCGTTTTAACGCAAAGGTTTGCGGCCTTTATATATCGCAAATGTCTGCGTTATTTTGTAAAGGTTTGCGTTACAACGCAAACATAGGGAGAAATATTAAAGGAAAAGTTGTGTGGTGCTTTCACGCTTCCGTAAAATAGACCAAAACACAAACAATTGTACACAAAATACCACAGATAATAAAACGACTGAGCAACACATCACATTTGGAACGTATCCGCTATCATCTGTGAAACGGGTATTTCATAATATTTCAAACAACTCGTGATGGCTACCGTTAAATTAACGAGGGGTGATTTCAACTTCACCAATTGAAAACTTTGGTGTAGTAGCTTCTTTGCGAGCAGCAACCATACACACGTGCGAAGAACAAACACATCAGTGCAATTTGTGTATTGGCTGTTCTCCACGGAATGAAAGTTCGCGTACAAACTTCAATATTAAAAATATGCTTTTCATCGAATTGAGATATTGCAGTCATATATATTAGACAAAGAGAGTGTAAAAAACAATAAGATGAATTGTTCTAAAACACAAGTAAAAATTGATATCATGATAAGACCGGAAAACGTTATGTTTGCTGTAATAAATATGATAAATTATGAATGTAGAAATTAGATCTAGGTTTCAAAATGTCACAGTGAGATGCTTTATGACTATCGATATTGACTTTTTGTATAAATTTATATTAACTTTCTTTTCGCTAAATTTGTTTTCTTGTCGCTTCTTGTCGCTAATTAGTGAGACTCCGATTAAAATACCAATGAGAAAGTCCCTTATCAAATGCCAAAATGAAAACCTCATGCAAACACGTCAAACGAATTTATGACAAATACCATGATTTAACAAACTTTACTAAAATTTTCCGTTGATAAATTTTAAAATTATTATGGAACTAAGGTTTCAACTCCCTTAGGCAAAGTTGGCTTTAGATGAATTTGGTTATTTATTTTAGGTATTTTTGACATATAGCTCTTCAACGATTTTCGGTACTTATACATCATCGGATTTTTAAATGTTTGGCTTTGAGCGTTCCTGATGAAGGTAAATCCAGAAAAGCGCTTCGGACGCAAGAAATGATTAAACGTTTTTTTCAATTTTTTACATCACTGGGTCGATACCTCTATTGGTGGACTATCAGTCCTCGAGGGTATCATCAGCTTAGTAGTTAGTGCTTCGGTACTGACATAATTTAACAAACTTTACATTTAATTTTCCGTTTATAAATTTTAAAATTATTATGAAACTAAGGTTTCAACTCCCTCAGGCAAAGTTGGCTTTAGTTGAATTTGGCTATTTATTTGAGGTATTTTTTACCCAACGAAGACTCCCTTTGTTATGGAAGTATTGTTTTCCAGAGCTCTGAGTTATGTGGATTTATTATAACAATTTGTGACAATTTCATAACATATATGGATTTACCATCTTCTAAGATTGTTTTTGGATCAAATCGTGCCGTGAGTTTATATTTTATGCAATTCTATTGACTTATATTATAAACAGAAGAAAACATTATACATATCACAACACGTGAAAAGTACTCACAACACTAAGAGTGAAATTAAACGACAGAACAACAGTATATCGATCCGTTCATCAAGGTTGGACTTTGGACTCTACAGTACGGTCTAAGTGTAACGTAACAAAACTTACCGTTATCCTCTAATTATCGTCATATATCATCACAATGGGTGACGAAACTATAATGGATATACATACACTGACTGAACTACCACCGAGTAACTGTTTGGTCCACCAAAGCTTCCTATCCGAGAGTAACGACTTTCCATCATCTCAATGTATATTTATAAACAATCTACCGTATCATTCAAATACTACTAGCACGCAAATTGAAACTGACGAGACATTCATTATAAATTATATGAATGATACCCTTGCCTCGCTGCCTAGAGATACTTTTGCGTCGAATTTAGTAGACAAATGCAGGGAACGTAATATTGATATTGAAACAATTCAATATGAGTTACTAAATATTGCCAAGCGACAACAATGTTTCCCATACAGGAATGCTAGTCTTAAAAAGCGACTCGGTCCGAGAAAACCATCTAGTGAACCGATGGAGAGTAAGCTCGGAAACGATTGCTATCTGTTACACGTGGCTTCAAGGGGTGAATTTAACGATGACTTGAAGTTAGTTTTAAATGTGAAATCTCAAGAAAACAATCTATCGTGGAGGATGAATCGCATTCTGATTTTTTTATTACTTCTCTTGGACTTAAAGACACTGTTATTCGACTAGAACGAGAGGTCAACTCTTTAAAAGGGGATCATATCCAAGAAATTGAATACCTTAATAATACAGTATCCAAGCTGACAAAGGCAAACAAACAGTTACTTGATATTACTTCTAAAAATCAAATAACTGCATTGCGGAACACGTGCGAAAACTCAAATCATCAGCTTAGCGAGTTTAAGATCAAATTAACGCAACAAAATTCTCAATGTGACTCACATAATGCAGTTTTCTCAAAATTAGAAAAGGCTTTGTCTGATCTTGACAAAAAGCTAAGTATCTCTGCGAAGGATTGGGATCAGCTGAAACATGAATCTGGAAAACTCAAGAACGACACAGCGATACTATCAAAGAACTATATATAAGGGGCTTCACATTTTTTTGCTTCTGATTGACGAATTGTATCGTGGCATGAAAAATTCAATCCTATTCAATAATAAACTGTCGAGATGGTTTCAACTATAACGAATAGTGCGCCAAGGAGGTTTGTTATCGGTCGTTCTTTACTTGGCCTTTATCAACGACTTACTTATTGAATTGAACAAAACGAAATACGGTACAATTCTCTATGACTTAAGAGTCGCATGTTCTGTACAAGCGGATGATATAGCTCTAATGTCTCCTACAGCCCAAGAAATACAAACCCTTATAAACTTTTGTCAGTCGTTTAGTGAGCGGTGGGCGTTCACGTTTTCACCCAGTAAGAGTCATGTATTACTATATAGAAAGTGCCAAAGCAACGCTATTGATAGATTCTTCCTATATGGTTCAGAAATACGTATCGTCAAATCAACTTAACATGTCGGTATTCTCTTAGAAAGTAGCTTTAATTCTATGGAACAAACGATGAATGCGTTTCATATGTAACGTGCAACTACTATTTCCATTTATTCATCCAGCTATCTTGAATACATCTACATGTTTGAAAATTGTAAACCAATTAGCTTATACGAGGGCATTATATGGTTGCGATCTGTGGAACAATCTTACTAAAACTGAATTACTATTGCTTGAATGAGTTCACTTATTCGTATGTAAAGCAGTACAAGGTCCAGATTAGACAAGTGTACAAGCCTTCTTGGATGGCTCTGCATTGAGTGTTATATTGACAAATGCAAACTTTTGTTTTTCGGCAGATTATGTAGACTGAATTCAGCTCACCTACCAAAACAGAAAATGATGGTCAGACTGCTAGAGTTTTAATACACATGTGTGGACAATCAGCTTGGTTTCATTCCTGATATGTATAGACTATTTATTAAATACAATCTCTTGCAATATATTGTGAACCTTATTGAACTTGGATCTTTTCCTTCAAAAATTGTCTGGAACAATGTAGTGTTGCAGAACATTCACAAGTCTGAACAATTGAAGTGGCTAGAAAGGATTTCAAACGACAGCGACTTTAACTTTTTCAAACTTATCCATCCAGTCATTAAGCTACATAAAGCATGGATAATTGCGAAGAGATATCCAGATTTACGAGAAGCTTCAAAGTACATTATCGACTTGTGTGCTATTGTTCGTTTTGAGGTTGAACAAATCCTATTTGAAAAATGCGGGAAACTGTGTTGTCAAACGTTTTCGAACATATAATATGCTCATGTGATTTTGTTCTTGATTAAAGAAATGGTATGTGGAGAGACATTATAAACATAAATCCAATCCACTTTAGTGTCTATATGGACAGCCTATCATCTCTAGAATTCACAGCTACTCTTGTCACACTTAATACGAGCTAGATGACGACGAGAGTGTTATATTCTCAAAACTTTGTGTCCACAACACGTGTAAACTCTTTTATCGATAAACTGCTGATCATCAGTGAAATCACTATTGCTTAATTTGATGTTTCTTTGATACTTTGTACTGTCTAAATGTGTATATATGTTATGACATAATCTCTGTATAAGAGGAAAAAAGTCAATAATAATAATGTATCTTTGTGTTGCTGTTGCTGTTGAAGTAATGTACAAAAATGTATATCTTTATCTCCTTTTATTCAAAACCAAATGATTCACTTAGATATAGAAATATTGACATCTCTGGACCTCTCCCGTCCCACAGTATACCATTTCGAAATGGGTGCGTTCGTTTTGGTTTATCGAATACATATATACGCAGTTTTGTTTCTTCAAGATATATGAATGTATATCCAATGCCTGGTGTAGTGAGAATTTCTATACGTTAAAACATTCGGGAGAAATAAGATCTATGCACGAGTTGAATGATCGAAATGTGTAAACAACAAGGAAGGTGATCTAAATCTTTTCAAATCAGTTGCAATGCTGGTTTTAACACATTTTTGCGACTTTTGATAGGACAATTGTAGATGAAAACAAATTTTAACAAAACAGATTAGCACGACAATATCTAAAAAAAAATGAAACGCCAAAAATAAGTTGAATCATTATATAAATTGTTGTCAAAGGTTAAAAGGATGCTTTAATAGAATACACTTGGACCATGATCGAAGTCATAGGCTAAGCTTTTTTCTCCACGATAGTACAACGTCAAAAACAAAACGATGTGAAATAACGGCCAATATAGTTAATGAGATATGAACTTTTTTTATAAATTAATTCCCATTGCAGGCGACATATCTCGGTTCTTGAAAGGTTAGAATTACCACTTTAATACCGTTTGATAAATGAATGGAGAGCAACCAAAAGCACTTTGAATAAAAAAAAATCTAAAATTGTAAATTATGGTATTTTGCTGGGTGTTTTTTCCTGATCCTATTTCGGACCCCCTGGTTTTAAGAGGGCGTATCTAATTAGTCATTCCCGATTTACTTTAAGGAAATTGAACCTCACCTTGAAAACGTACACCGGGGTCTGTATCTTCGAAAGTTTCCTTTGATTTGTCTTTAGATATATCTTAGGACAAATTATAGGACAGTCTTAGGACTGTCTTATGATATATCTCAGACTGTACGGTATCCTAAAATAACCTTAACAAAGATGTCCTATTGTAGTCTCGTTGCCATATAATTGTGCAATTATTTGAAAAAGATTATACAAAAAAAGTATGATTTCTGTATGCTACATTAGTTTTGCACACATGTTATGCTTAAACTTAAATCTTATATTACAAATGTCTGTTTAAAAACATTTTTAATCAAGTAAAAGGAAGAAAATATAGATGACAAAGTCATTTAAAATACAATTAAACTGTAAAATTGTGTAACCATGCATATACGGTAAATTATATGTTTAGTAATAAATATGAGATGAGTCCAACTCAAAGTTGAATCTCGTGTAATCTTGGTATTAAAGCGCAGGATAAAAATTATCTTTTGTATATTGCTTTATCGTTACGCTACACAACGAGAAAGATAAGAAGTCAGCATTTTACAAACCCAGAAGTTCAAATTCTACTCAATCTGTATCAATGAATGTTTGAGTTGGCTGATCGTTATGGAATAACCGTTTCACAGATAATATCGGATATAACTACAATCCCTTTCCCTTTCATGAATGTGACTTACCGAATTAGACTATTTACCGGATTTGTGATAACATGAGAAACACGACGGGTGCCACATATAGAGCAGGATCTGCAAACCCTTCCGGAGCACCTGAGATCACCCCTAGTGTTTGGTGGGGTTAGTGTGGCTTATTCTTTAGTTTTCTATGTTGTGTCATGTGTACTATTGTTTGTCTGTTTGTCTTTTTTCATTTTTAGCCATGAAATTGTCAGTTTATTTTCGATTTATGAGTTTGACTGTCCCTCTGGTATCTTTCGTGCCTCTTTTATTAGTAGTTCTAAAGTTCACATAAAAATTTGGTCATATCCTAAGATTAGATCTTTTCAATAACACGGCTCAAGGCAAAACATTCTCCTAATATGATCTAAGGATATATCTTAGTCCTGAGACACCTTCTATGACACGGCCCCGGATGAATAAGTTTGATGTACAACTGTGCAATAAGTAGACAATAGATATCCTTTGTGAAATGAAAACGTATCAGGTATCGTAGATAATTACTTTGCTGATGTTTATTAAAATAGTATTGACAATTTTTAAAGCCAACAAAAATTTAAAATATTGTGACTGTTTATAAAAAATAATGTATTCTTTGAAAGTCATTTTGAAAGATAATTATTTTTCGTTGACAGAGTTAACATCTTACTCCTCATCAACAAATTGCATGTATTATTCTTCTTCTTCTTCGTCTTCCTCTTCTTGTCGTTGTCGTTCTTCTTCCTCTAGTTGTTGCATTACTTGTTCTTCTTCTTCTTCCCATTGTCGTCGTCGTCGTCGTTCTTCTTCTTCATCGTCTTCTTCTTCCCATTGTCGTCGTTGTCGTAGTTCTTGTTCTTCGTTTTCTTGCTGTTGTCGTTGTCGTTCTTCTTCTTCTTCTTCATCTTCTTGTTGTTGTCGTCGTTGGTCCTCTTCTTCTTTTTGATATCGTTGTTGTTCTTGATGTTTTTTTTCTGTTAAATTTGAAGGGAGAAAATTTGTAAGACATTGGATAATAATTTTAAGTACTAATTTTGAATCAGAAGTTATTGCGAATTAACCAGGCTCAATTCACTATAATGAATTTTAGTTTAGAATATTTCTGAAACAAAGATATATTCTTTTAATTTGTTTCATAGGTAAATCCCGGGTTTACACGTAGACGTCCAATCATGTTATATTTGTAGTGGAACTTGACTAAACGCAACCTCTATGGGATTATGTCTTTGTGAGGAAAGAACAGGCGTTCGTTTTACGCAGGATAAAGTACTACGATATCGCTCATAAACACTGATAAAATGATTCATATAAGCCAGTTTTCCAGTTGTGTGCCGGTTTGGTTAAACCACACAGGATGATCCAAGAAGTACTGATATAATCATGGATTTAAGAAAAGACCTTTTTACAATAACGAAAGCAATTTAGCATAATCAAGATGCCGGTAGAATAGTTTTTATGATTAATATATATTAAAATAAGATTAATTGCGAATAATACAACTTTCCAAGAAAGAAAAAAGGACAAAGATGTGTCACTAAACAACTGCTGGTCACTGACAGCTTTCAATTATGTGCAAAACTTATACCGTACACTAAGTTATAAAAGACCGTGTATAACGAAATGTGAAAAAATATGAAAGACAAAACTTATCAATTAACACCCACTTTAAACAAGTATAGGTATAATAATGACTATGTAGTCCAAGTTGTAAATGTAGTTGTACTTTAAAAGTATTTTGTTAAATGAGCATCAACATATTTGACTGTCAATAAACATTGTCTTTTAATGTAATTCTGGTGCAGGTTGAATTTAGTAAGGATGTTCGCCAGTTTTTCATGAAATTCTAGCTTTTTGTCCGTTATTTTTGAAAGAAAAAAATGGGCTTATGGTAAAAAAATTTAGTGATTTTTTTTCAATTTTTTAATTCTGGTATTTATATACTATCAGTTTAAAACAGTCATTTGAAACGCCTTTTATTTTGAAACAGAGTACCGAACATCCTTAAGGCTGTTTAATTCAAAAGGATATTCTGCAAATGAAATAATCATTGGTAAAAAAAATATGAAGTTGATACTCGATGTTTTGTGATTGTAACATCCAACTTAAAGGTCAACATTAGGGAGGGAGATTCAACCATAGCTTTAATTTAAGTACTTTTTTTTTAAATTGAACATTTATACACCATTGTATTAAAATACGTCTTTAAGATAATTTTATCGAAAATGTTATTGAATTTAAAGAAGTAAATGTACACAAATGGATAAAAAATGTGGTTTCCCAATGTCATAACATAAATGACGTGAAGTCCATAAGGTTGGGACAAAAAGCTTAATGCTAAGAGAATATGATTACTTGCAAAATTGACCAAACGAACGTCTACTACATTTAGTCATAAACGCATAATCAATATTACCTGTGTGTTTATATTGACACCAATTTACCATCTTTACCTATTTTATTCGCAATATGCATGATATGATAGCAACAAAGTGTTTATACTTCACTTGTCAATATCATTATTATAAGTATAACTTGTGAGCAAATAATCTATTATAGAAATGGAATTACCAAACATATTTGACTGTATAGCAGACCACACCAACAAATCAATCAATCAGTTACAAATTGAGGATCATTGGATACTAATAATTCTTATAAAATTTTGCACCTCAACATCATTATTGATTATGATTTCCAACAATACCACGACAAAAAAATAATAAAATGTTCCACGATGTAGCTTAATACGACCACATAGGTCGACCCTGAACAGCTGTGGCAAGTATAGACCGATTATTGAAGCTTGATACGGCTCTGAATTTTGAATGTAATTAGATATTTGACATAGTAAAGGTTTCTGACACAACATGAATGTGGATTAAGAACTTAAATTTGCAATTTGACATTTACCTATTATGGTCCAATATTAGATCTAAGTACATGGTTAAATTCAGAATATCAAAAAACGATAGGAATTCAATTTTGGTCAAATCAAACTAAGTTTATTTTTGACCCTTTTGATCTTAATATGGACCAAATTAAAAGCTGGGCCCGAAATCAAAAATCTTAATACACGGTTAGATTCAGAATATCAAAGAACCCCATACATTTTTTTATGAAATCAAACACAGTTAATTCTTTGAGAACGGCGCCAAAAATCAAAAAAACTAAATGCACTGTCAGATACGGCATATTAAAGAACCTCAAGACTTTGAATTAAACCCCATTGACATTGGTCTAGACATATATTATAAGCAATTTATACAAAGTATTACAAAAGTATTGATTTTGGCTCCTTTTTTTAGACGGTGAGTGCCATGATCCCCAAAATGAATCCCGACTTCCTTTTTGTGTGGAACCTTGTGATGTAATTAAATAGAGATCAATAGAATTATTTTCAAGTTATTGTTTGAAAACCAGAAAGTCCTTATTTATTGACCCCTTGTTGATCCCTAATGCCTAAAGGTTTTGTACATAACCCCCGAATCAATCCAGGCATGCTTTTTGGGTATGGACTCTTGTGGTGCAATTTGATAGAGATCCAGATATATATATACAAGTTATTATTCTGAAATCAGCAAAATGTTTGCTTTGGCCAATAATTCCCGTTAATTCAATATTAAGACAATAGCCCCTAAAATCAATACCTGACTTTCTTTTTTGTAATGAAAACTTGTGCAACAATTTCATAGAGACCCATAAACTTATATCAAAGTAATTGTCTTGAAACCAAATGTCATCGGACAACTACGGCGCTAACGGCGACATCGCCATACAAAGTATACGACCGCACAAATTTTAAGGTCGTAAAAAGTCGACACAACGACAACCAACATCCCAGCAAATACAACATAGAAATCTATGACTGATTAAGTGAGGCGAAAGTAGCTCACCTATGTTCAAATATCGCACATCGATTAATATCAGAAAAATAAAAGTTATGTAACAAACAAAAATTGAGGGAATCTCATGAACTTTAAAATGGAGCGAAACTTTGTGTGTCGATAAAAAAAAAGCGGCTACAACTATGTATGCATTACTTGCCATGAGAATCTGCACTTTCTTTTTACAATCGGGTATAGAACTTACTCGATGAAATTATAGTTTAGACGATTTTACTGGTATGAACAGATCTAAGACCGCAAAAAAACATGTCGGTACAAAGTTGAGATACCAACACTGAGCTCACGAAGGGTAAGCTGCTCCTGTTCAACACGTGGTGCTAGTCGTGTTGCTGATGGCATTTACAAATGCGGTGAAAAGTTTCATTCCCGGTGATGTCAAAATCAAGGAACAGTTTTAGAATATAAAAAAAAACTATTAAACTAAGATTGTTTTGTTGAAAGGTCTTGTATAAAGATAATTATTATATTCATACCTAAGTCTTTATATAAATCATGCCTGTCAACATCAAATAGTGCTTCTGCCAGGCGCAGTATCATGTGTGTTTCACCTTTACCCTCAAACTGTCTCTGCCATTCTAGCAAACCCTTAAGGATCTTTTGATTAACACAATTATTATCATGTTCAATTTGATCAAGCATGTGTTTTTTCATTCCAAGATTGATTAAAATAAGATGGTAGTGACTTTGAATCTTGCTTGCTAACTTCTCTAGATACGGCTTGGTTAATACAACTGTAATAGAGACGTAAAATTAATGCATCACAAACTCACAAATCTGTTCAATAAAATCTAGTTAGTTCGCACACAGTTCACAAGCAATACCTAAATAAATTACGTCGAAATATAAATCATTTTATACATAAACCATACACTCACTTAAAATGAAATTCGATAAAAGTGTATTCTAACATTATAAGTTTTAGGACACAACTCTGGATTGACATGTTTGTTTGGATATTGATTGATCAAATAATGAGGTAATTTACAGTAGTTGTTCGTTTGATCAGTAACATATGACGGAAAGCATGATAGAGATACTTCAAGTCGTTTTTCTCGACAGGATAAACATATCTACCGTCTTCTATATATGGCCTGTCTATAGACGCCGTCAGGTAAAACTAGCACCTTGTTTTTGTGGAAAGTTTTTAAATTACCAACCGCATTCATTCAAGATGACTGTTTTCAATTATCGGAATAAAAAATCTTTCCAAAACATCAGTACTGTCCTACCATTTGTTATGATTGCACTGTATAATCCTGACCTCCACATTATCCAAGATTATTTTTCATTGTGAATCCTTTATTTACATAACACTTGTTACATATACTCTCCGGTTATATCCTTGTCATTGGTGTGATACGGTTTCCGGCGCTTCTTGCTTGTAAGCATTAAAGACGATGAAAAGATCAGAGTGACCCGAGAAAATAGACTGCACGTGAAACTCCACGGCAACACTTCCAGTAATAACAATGTCAGATTCCACCATTCAAAGTGATCTTAAATTTAAATGATTAAGTGAAGGTCAGTGCAAGCACATTAAAAGGTAGGACAGTAGTTGATTTTTGGAAAGATATTTAATTCTGCTAATTGAAAAACTTCATCTCGAATGAATGCGTTTGATACATGGTGCCAATTTTACATGACGGCGACTATTCACAACATTGACGAATCTTTTGAATCAGCTTTTGATTTTGACCTGTCGATTAACGCTTATCGTGATAAAAATGTATAAACCGCGTTTTGAATTCTACCAAATCCTTGATAAACTCCACCAGAAGGGTACGCAGTTTATTTTCCACTGGTGGCACCAATTTTGCTCGTAACAATTAAAACTGGCAATTAAATGTTGTATTTGGTAAGTAAAAAACGACTATTAGAAAGCTAGACTGTAGAAATGACAACTAAAAACTATCCTAAGTCATCTGTAACATATATATTCAATTTAAGTCATCCTTTTGGAGAGATGACTGACACTTTACAATTAGGAATCCTTGTATTAGTAGTTTCAATGTACGTCCATTTCAGAATGAATATATATTGGCGCTCTATGATATATATTTAAGACTAATTCCATCCTATATGGCTTGAATAAAATTGTAAATATAGGCAGCTAAGAAATCAAGAAAACAAATTAATTGCTTAAATGGTTTATCAAAACATTTTCTAGCATATATGTTGCCTGGTATCGCGATAATGATGTTTGTCGTTCACTTAATTCCACTGTAACAGAAAATGTGTGTAATTTGGTTGAACTAGTGTCAAACGCATTATGTCATTGATAAATTTCCAGATAATTATGTACAAGTACTTGTCTTGAAATACAATATTCCAATTGACTGTTACAAAATGCATATGTATAACCAAGGCTGAAATACTTAAATAGTCATTAAGATAAAGAGGCCAAGTTCTTATGTACTTACCATATTTTACAGCAGGCTGTTTTCTTTTATCTGATTTGCTTGCCATTCTGAAAATTCAGACTATATATACTTTATTTTGATTTTTCTGTAGTTCACTTGTTTTTTTTCAGATAGTTTTTGTCGTTTGTTGAACCAATATTACATCGTAAGAGCCGTTTAACAATTCCATATTGAATAAAGTTTGAGTCTCCAAGTTTGTCATAAGGTTTGCTCAATCATTTTGCTGTGGAATTTAAACAGTTGAAAGGACAAATTTGATAAGAACTGGAAGAGCTTAATAAACCGAACATTCCGAAAAGTTGTACGAAATAAGGCTAAGACCATCTTAACTTAGGGGAAGATGAAACCTTAGTGTTTTGAATAATTCCAAATTTTATAAATAGTAAATTTAGATGAAATGAGGAAAAGAATGATATTTTTCGAGTCAACACAAATGTGCTGACAACTGGACTGGGTACAGCCCAAATCGTCAGTGGTGTCTGTATAGAAGTTAATGTCCGACAGTTGTTGGTTCCTTTTCGGGTTTATAAAACTATAAAAGATAAAGAGAAAGTTTAGAAAGCAAAACTGACCACCTAGACAGGATCTACAAATATGTCAAATTGACCGCTATATCGTAATACATACAGGAGAAATTGCCCGTCAATGACAATATATAGGAATCTTTTCACTGTTCCCTTCACTTCACCTTGTTTGGCTTGATATGATAACGCCTGTACATACCATTTTCTTAATGGTGGTCAAGATGAACGTAAAAGGTGAAATAACCAAACCACACTTTTAATAAAATCGGGGTCAATAAGCGGGCTTCGATAGCGGCAAGTGGCATCACAAATTTTGACAGAAACTGTTGTACAAAAACTAACTAATTTGTTAAATATTCTATTTAGTCAAACAAGGTGTAGCGCAATACAATGTGAGAGGGAGATTAAGGTAAACAAAAGTAAAGAACCAAACCCTCACACTCATAACTCCATAAAATATGCAAAGAACTTCAACGAATTCATTTTGATTCTTACATTTTGGCACACTGACACATCGTATTGGTCAACTAATTCGTGACTGTGACATTAAACTTATGTAGTGTCTATTTTAAACCGTTCTTCTTCATTTCCTTTACCAGTCAATCAATTTCGATAAATAAAAGAAAATTTATATTCCTATATAAGTTACGATAAAAAAATGCTTCTCATTTAAAACATAAGAGTTAAAATTATATTGAAAACACACGCCACAGGCAGCAAAATTATTCATTAAAACCAGTACTTTGTACATTTCCTGTAAACATAGACATTATATCATATTTTTCATAACAATTTCATCATTTCTATTTATGGTAACACCGAGACAAAAGGACAAAATTCACAAAATAAATAGAGGGTTTAATTATGGAAGTTCACACAAAGCACTGCATAGCTTTATACCGTTGTTTTTATGCTTGATTTTTTTTACTATAGTAAATCCGTTTTTTACTAGTATCACTTAGTAGAGTTATTTCTCCTAACACAGGATCTTCCTATTTTACATAAATATAAAGAACTCTTGATATTGATACTACCCACTTCATTCAACATTAATGGGGCATTCTTGTTTTGTTATGTTTTTCTTTAAAATTCAGTTTTTTCTGCGGTACATATTTAAAAGAAATCTCTATTTTGGATATTATACAACACTTAATTGATAATATTTTAGGGTGGGGTATATTTATATGAGTTACAATAAAATGTGTTGCTGTCTCCTTCCAAACGTTAAAAGTACATTTAGGTACAGCACATCAGTCATACGTAGAATAACTTTTCATTTCCTTCAACAGTCAATCAATTTCAATAAAATCCATGAATTTCAGCTTGCTATATCAGTTACGAAATGGTGGTATAGTACTGCAACAAGAGTTATTTTTTTTAAACTTTAATGTTCCGGAAGAACTCATACCTAAATTATATATCGAGGGAAAGAGACAAACGTGTACATTAGAAAAAAGGTTTGGTCGTAAAAATCAAGAGTGGTCACATTTTTGTGAAAATTGAGGTCAAAGGTCAGACCAATGCTACAAAAACGTTCAATAATAAGCCTATGCTATAAATGATGTTAAAACGACAAATTTGACTACTTTTATGAAGAACTGCCTTTTAAAAATGGCGTTGATCTGGAACCTTCTGATTTTTTTTCCATTTATGACGAAGCAAAAGAAGACGTGGCCTTGACCTTTTCACATCCATAAACTTTCATATATCTTATACTTTTCCACTTCAGTATATTACAGAATTATTTTCTTAACTATAAAACACCAGTTTATCAAGTTATTTCAATATTTGTTTTATCTTTGAAAAAAAAATCCAGCACTGAAACAGTATTTTTTATTTTGCATCAAAAAGGTTGTGTATTTTGTGAAAATTAGTATCTAGTTATAGATAAATACATATTGTGTATTTGCAAACTCTGGACAGATCAGTTATAATACAAAAAATACCATAGTCAACCGAGGCGAATGCGAGGTTTAAAAAAAATCATAAGTGTGACTTGCATTGATTTAGCGTTTGGTTGAGTGTAAAACAGTCAGTTTGGTGCATAAACATTGTCTTAGTGGGATTATTCTAGTAAAAAAGTGTAGACTCATCCATTTTGTAGGGAAGTGATGGAAAATTTGACGATGTAATGCCAATTTGCTAATGTTAATTTAAAATCTGTCATGACCCTTATATAACTTGTTTTCCAACAGCGACATGCAATAGCTCTAGTCTTCATTAAAAAGGTATATGAATCAATCTCTTCGTCATCATATGCGGATTCAGTACGCGTATTTACATCACATCACATTTCCCTATTTTTACACGAACAAGCTCGGCGCAGGACAGAGTTCGTTCAAAGCAAACACAGATTTTGAACACAAATATTTTCCTTCGCAGGTAAAACGTTCATCTTACTAACATTGCTAACATGTTTAACCCCGCCACATTATTTAAGTATGTGCCTGTCCCAAGTCAGGAGCCTGTAATTTAGTGGTTGTCTTTTGTTTGTGTGTTACATATATTTGTTTTTCGTTCATTCTTTTATATAAATAAGGCCGTTAGGTTTCTCGTTTGAATTGTTTTACATTGTCTTATCGGGGCCTTTTATAGCTGACTATGCGGTATAGACTTTGCTCATTGTTGAAGGCCGTATGGTGACCTATAGTTGTTAATGTCTGTGCCATTTTGGTCTCTTGTGGACAGTTGTCTCATTGGCAATCATACCACATATTCTTTTTATATCTTGTAAATAATCTGATGACATTTGTTCCATGTAAAAGTTGGGGTTTATCCATCTTTGTCTTCCCAGTCGAACTTATGAAAGAATTCGGAACACGTATGTTACCTTTTGGTATAATGAAACAGCGTCAACGATGATGCATTGTCAGTCAATTGAAAAGTGTTATCGTGACCTCTCTTCACTTTCATCTGACGCATTTTGGAATCAATCAATTGTGGATTGATAATAAAATTGAGAATGGAAATGGGGAATGTGTCGAAGAGACAACAACCCGACCATAGAGCACACAACAGCCGAAGGCCACCAATGGGTCTTAAATGCAGCGAGAAATCCGAAAGTCTGTTCGTGCCGTGGGATGAAACGTTCTTACTATCAATTGTGCAACCTTTGCGGATTGGTATACGTCGGTGAAACGAAAGGAAGGCTTAACAAACGTATGTGCGGTCATAGATCAGACATTAACCTTAATGCTAACGACATTCTATACCAGCATTTCAATCAGCCCGATCATTCCATTGTTTCTATGACAGTTCGCATTATCGAAAAGATATACCATAGCTCTAACAATCCTAATCTTTCAACGACTCTCCGTAGACAAAAAGAAGACTACTGGATTAGACAATTGGGAACTGCAACACCTTATGGCTGCAATGACAAAATTGATGGTATAGGTATTCTATCTAGTCCTTCGTGTAACTCGGTGAATGTGATGAATATTTTCAACTCGACTCCTCGACGTAGACGCAGTCATGGTCATCGTCATTATACATCACCTTCTCTGCATGATGTCTCTATTAATGACTTGCTGCCATTCATACAAAAGCCGTTAGGTATTCATCACATTCGCACGAAACTTTATTCATTACCCCTTTCGAAACTTCATTCTCTGTTCAATTTATGTTTGGAATCCACTGTTACAAACCCTCATTCAAACCAATACAAACTTGAAGCTATAATTTCGGATATTGCAAGTCACAGACTTTTCAAGCCAGTTCGCATTGGAAAAGATGAAAAAGAGAAAAGATCTTTTCTTAATCTTTCCTTTGCCAACAAAGGTCTCGATGGCGTCAACCTAGGCAATATCCTTCATCATAAATTAGTGCAATCGAAAATACCTCCTTATTTCAAAGACCAGTCTGTACCAATAATTTCTTATACCTATACCAAACCTATTGCAACTAAAATTTTCAATTACAAACGCGTTTTGCAGGATCTCGATATTGACGACTTCAAGTCTAAACCTCCTGATTGCACTTGTGCTAGTTCCAAATTCACATATAATCCTGCTGGCCACGTTATTACCGGTGACCTTAACATTGTTAATAACACTTCTCTACGAAATGTGTTATCGAAAGGTCCCAAATATCGTGAGCCTAAATCCATCAATTGGAAATACAACTTTAAAATTTTGATGGATTCAGTCGAGGATTATGCCAGGCAATGGGCTAAGCGCGAGAAGGAAGACGTAGACACTCTTTCCGAATGGATTAAGGTAGTGAGGTCGTTGATACAAATCAGAATTAAGAAACTGAATGGGTCCATCAATAACCATGCTACGTCAATCTTTAAAGACCAAAATGTTGCAAAACACCTATCCGACCTCCATGACAAATATGTTTTTGTCCCTGCAGATAAAGCCCCAAATAACATCGTTTTTGTGTGTAAAAGTCACTACATCAACTGCTTGATAAACGAATTAGGTATTGACAATTCACTTGGTAACTCAACATATACCCTCACGACACTTACCAAAGAGGAAATCCTGGATAATCATAGGTCTGTTCTATGTTCCTTTGGAATTTCAACCAAAGATGAAGAACTGGATCTTCCATCACTGTATTGGATACCTAAACTACATAAGTGTCCTTACAAACAACGGTATATTGCTGGGTCTTCCAAGTGCTCCACGAAACCTCTTTCTAAATTATTAACATCTATTTTATCAGCAATCAAAGACGGGCTTCAAAGTTATTGTGAAACTGCCTATTCTAGAGGTGGCGTGAATCAGATGTGGATACTTAAAAATTCAAAAGATCTTTTAGAGTACATACAATCTAACTCTCTTTCATCTTGTAACAGTATTAAAACATTTGACTTTTCTACCCTGTACACAAGTATTCCACATTCCAAACTAAAAGACAAATTGAAAGAGTTGATATTACTTTGCTTCATAAAAAAGAATGGCCAACGTAGATACAAGTATCTTGTCTTAGGGAGGGATAACTCCTACTTTGTAAAGAATCACTCTGATTCAAACAAAAAATTCTCTGAAACTGATATTATCAAGATGCTTGATTTCTTGATTGACAACATATTTGTTACGTTCGGAGGACGTGTTTTTCAACAGACTGTCGGCATTCCAATGGGAACAAACTGTGCCCCTCTACTCGCCGACTTGTTTCTTTATTATTATGAGGCTGACTTCATGCAGGAACTTCTTAGGAAGAAAGATAAGAAGTTAGCAATATCCTTTAACTCTACTTTCCGCTATATAGATGATGTTCTTTCACTAAACAATTCAAAATTTGGTAACTATGTGGAACGCATCTATCCAATCGAACTAGAGATAAAGGATACTACAGATACAGTTAAGTCGGCTTCATATCTTGACTTACATCTAGAAATTGACAATGAGGGTCGGTTGAAAACAAAACTTTACGACAAAAGAGATGATTTCAGCTTTCCAATTGTGAACTTTCCATTTCTAAGTAGCAACATTCCAGCAGCACCTGCATACGGGGTATATATCTCCCAATTGATACGATATTCCCGTGCTTGCATTTCCTATCATGATTTTCTTGATAGAGGTTTGCTGCTCACAAGGAAGCTATTAAACCAAGAGTTCCAAATGGTGAAGTTGAAATCATCCCTTCGTAAATTTTACGGACGCCATCACGAGTTGGTTGACCGTTA
Source organism: Mytilus edulis (assembly GCA_019925275.1). Classification (NCBI taxonomy): domain Eukaryota; kingdom Metazoa; phylum Mollusca; class Bivalvia; order Mytilida; family Mytilidae; genus Mytilus; species Mytilus edulis. The sequence continues at coordinate 75,669,120 of CM034358.1, read as the reverse complement.
TGGAATAACCGTTTCACAAATGATATCGGATATGTTCCTTACGTCGTAACTCTTAATCCCCTTCCCTTTCATGAATATGACCTACCGAATTAGACTATTTACCGGATATGTAATCACTTAAGCAACACGACGGGTGCCACATGTGGAGCAGGATCTGCTTACCCTTCCGGAGCACCTGAGATCACCCCTAGTTTTTGGTGGGGTTCGTGTTGTTTATTCTTTAGTTTTCTATGTTGTGTCGTGTGTACTATTGTTTTTCTGTTTGTCTTTTTTATTTTTAGCCATGGCGTTGTCAGTTTGTTTTAGATTTATGAGTTTGACTGTCCCTTTGGTATCTTTCGTCCCTCTTGTCTCCGTGTTGGTGACTATATTGTTGGCAACTTATTGTATTCAACATCCCCCTTGGTGTTTTGAATCAATGCAATCTGGAGCATAAATACCGTCTTGATTCGGTCAAACTCATGCATGGCAATGCTTGTCAGGTAAAGTCTTACCTCTGCATAGGAAAAACAAAAGCCATGTGAGTACAAAGTTTATATCCATGTTCGTGACCCATATTCCTATGTTCATGATATAACTGGACGGTCAATCCCAAATGTTATGGGGCTAATGTTGCTTCAGAAACGATTTATTTTGTAATAGCCATACATTCACAAATTGTTGTTATCTTTAGGGACAATATCCGGATCAGAAGCGCCTTTGTGTGATTTTGCATCAATTAACTTACAAATGAACTTCAGAAGCGATGCGGGCATCTTTTCCATAGAAACACCTACCGAGGACATAGCTCATAATAGCCGTGGCGGCAGAGTGAAGTAATTGTTCTTCTTTTAATGTATCCTTGATATCTTGACATATTGGTGTAATTCTGAAAGACTGCACATAGACTTCAATTTTCCTGCAGCAGATATGGCATCCCCTATATTGAGTTCAGAGCTAAACTCTATATTTGATATCCCATGGCCCTGCTGTGTCTGAATTGTAAGGTGTCATAATATCTAGTTAGTTTGTTATTGAGTTTGGCAGTTTGGTAAGCATCAGAGACAATCTTGGTCAAACACGATCGGTATATGTCGATTATGTGCTACATGAGAAAGACCTTTTTATGAAAGAAACAATCATCACTAACAATCGTTATCAATGAATTGGCAAGTTCAATTTCTAATTCTGTTTTACCTGATTTCACAGGTGTTGACTTCAATAAGTACTTGGTAGTGCATGCTGAAAGGTAGACAGTATTTGAAAATGAATCTGTACTCGCGATTATCTTTACCATGCCATGCATGGATAAGATTACTAACATTACACACCTCAAAAGACTGTCAACACGTTCAGACGACTCAGTGCAGTTTTCTGTCATTTTTAAAGATTGTGCTTTTACACAAAAAACCTGTTTTCATATCCAAACTACAAGGGGAAATGGAGGAAACTGAGCGCGAGATCGATTAAAAGTGTCAGGTTGTGAGGATATATGTTGATCAGTTTGATGGCTTTCTGTTGTTTCTTATTTAAAACGCAACACGTTTGCATTCTGGTGTGAGTCTTATAGCATCACTGATGATTTACCCCATTTTCGCCCAAGGAAAGCAGAATATCAAGAGAAGTTGGTTGTAGCATCACCTTGTCATACTTCAAATTTCTGCAAAACTTCAATAGTACTTTTTCCCCGACCGCTTGCATGCATATTAATTGCTCTGAGGTTCAACATTGACATACAATGTATTTTTTCCATACAATATCGACTAGTCATTATCACGAAAAACATCTTATCCGAAGGATTTGATTAACTTTTATAAAAAGTCAAAATCTTATTAACTAAAATATAACTTATTTACAGAAAATACACGAAAGAACTACTAGATATAGTCAAATCTCTCAAAAATAAATGAACTTATCCCAGAAAATGTATACAATCTCATCGAAACTATCAAATTCATTGTTCAGGAAAAAATAAATGATGGAGCTGATTGACGAATAGGAAATTTCCGTAAATAAAAAAGGTACAAATGATGTTTTTATTTTTAAGTTTTTGACAAAATTGGTTGGAATTTGTCCAACAAAATTTGCATGCAGTATCGCAATAATGTCCTCTCAAATGTCAAATACTGTTTTTGACTCATATGTTTTCTCGTTTTCAAAGAAGATTGCGCTAAAATTTCCATCTGAAAAACAGCCAACTTTAGGTTTAAAAGGTTTACTCGGGATGGTATTATATTTATGTCTTAAACATTCCGATGATCTTTGATGATATATGCATCGAAATTATTCACGAAAATAGCGCGACATTAAACAAACAAAAAATTGTTTTTTGGATTTTAAAGTGACTACCCAAAACCGTAAATTGAGGGGTACCCCATGAAAGAGCTAAAATACAAAAATGTAACCTTAGAAACTTTTTTCGACCAGACGGAAATTAAAATATAGATATTATTCTATCATTTGAAAAAAATTGCAACCTTGTGTTATTCCGAACATTAAACTCGTTAACCAAGCGTCTTTTTCGAGGTCAGTTGCAGTACTAATAATACAGACTTAAACAATCATTCATTGTGATGTTGTTCTTTACAAATCAAATTAAAAATTGCAAGTACAAATAATGGGAGACGCCAGATGAGTGATTTTGAATTTATTAAATAAGCTTTTTACATATGAACAGCTTGTAAAAGAACAACATAATTGAATTTAAATGTACACCTTATCGAAAAGGGAATGTATCAAGTCCAGCCTGTAGTAATGTTAATGTAATGAGCTTATTTAATACAACTTTAAGACATCAGCGTAATAAAAGTCAAAATAAAGGCAACAGTAGTATACCGCTGTTCGAAATTCATAAATCGATTGAGAAAAAAAAACAAATCCGGGTTACAAACTAAAACTGAGGGGAAAACCGTTACCATAGGCTAAATTTTAAAAAGCCTAACTTTAGACAATTCTCTGGGAGCTTTGATGATCTTCTTCACATCTACATTGTCCTCCGCTAGAGTTACATTACATTATAACTATCCTTCTTTTACTGCCGGTTAATTTTCTAAACAGTTTGAGAGATTATGAACTTGTCAAGGATTGCAAAATAAAGGCAACAGTAATATACCGCTGTTCGAAATTCATAAATCAATTGAGAAAAAAAATGCCGGGTTACAAACTAAAATTGAGGAAAACACATCAAATATAAAAGAAAAGAGAACTACGACACAACAGAAACACATTAAAAAGTAACACACACAGAAAAGAACTATAATATAACAATGGCCATTTTTCTGACTTGGCACAGGACATTTTAAGAAAACAATGCTGGGTTGAACCTAGTTTTGCGTCTATCAAACCTGCCGCTCATATGGCGAAAGTAAATACAACATTAAAATGACAACACTACATGACAGAACTACAATACAAACAAATGGGAGAACATATAGGACAGAGAAACACACGAATAATAGCTAACAAAAGGTACCAGGTTTAACATTTCATACGACGGACGCGCGTTTGGTCCACATAAGATTAACTAGTGACGCTCAGAAAAAAAGGACAAAATTGAAGAGCATTGAGGACTAAAAGTTCAAAAAAATTGCAAACTAAAGATACATTTTTAACAATATAAAAACTAGTCAGAATGTAGCTTTTGTCCGTCTTTTTAAACCACTAACTATCCTAGTGCCAGTCGATACTTGTATTTTGGCATTGCACTAGTCATGTCTTCTTTGACTGTCCATGACGTTAAAACATTAAATCCATTAAAAGTGTTTTAGTTCATTTTAGTCTCTGATGCATGTTTTTTTATTGTAAATTGTTTTTGGCTTTTAACTGCGAGTACTCTCAACATGCTCAAACCGTGCTTTCGTGTTAATTTGACCTGTTGATACAATTTGTAATGCATTATAATTTTAATTAAGTGTTTATTTATTTAGTGTTATACCTCGTCTCACTATTTTTATATATATATACCACCTTTGATATTTGAAGTGTTTGGTATGATTACAATATTTCACTTCTGTTTTCGAACTATGAACAACAAAACTATTAAATTTGTCAAAATTATTTCCGCACTCCATGTATAACTTACAACAAATAGATTTTTGGCACTGGCTGAGAAAAGTGTTTAACTGACTTAAATGGAATTAACTGCACACATACCCTTATTACTCACGGTCATTATACTTTGAACAATTATGGATGAAGTGATTCCTATTACCAAATTTTATACAGTTATACAAACGCAGTTCTAAAATAATGATTCATCAAAGCAAACGGCTTGCTACCAGTGAACTAAAATTAATACTGTTAACTTCTGAAAACATGTATCCATGGAAAACTTTTATGATTTGGTTCCAGAAATATATCCTATAGCATTAGAAATTAAAGAAACAACAGACATGGCTTCTTCTGCCTCATCTTTAGACTTATACCTCGAATTTGGCATATGCGGTCATCTCGGTACCAGAATCTATGACGAACGAGACGATTTTAATTTTCAAATTTTCAAATTCCCCCACCTTTGTAGCAATATTCCAACTTCACCTGCATTTGAGATATACATTTCCAAACTCATTTTGCAGCTGCTACTCAGACTTTGTAAAGCGTCACCAGTACTAGTGTATGTGCAGAAAGTTTATGAATCAGGATTATGTTAAAAAAAACGTCTCACCCTATTTCTTAAAGTTCATCGGAAGATACCAAGACCTTGTTTGTAAATACTTCATTTCAATCTCACAAATAATACATGACGGTCTTGATGTATAGATTCTACGTTCTAACGTTGTTTGTCATCTTAATTACGTGTTATAGTGTTGTCAAATTTGTCTTTGTAAATTATTAACGATTACAGTCTTGTCCATTTTTTGTAATTTTTTTGTAATATCCTTTCTGCGTGGCTAGGTACTTGCACATCCCGCTATCATGTGGTGTGCTGTGGATTTATTTGTATTATTGTGCTTCATTTTGCGTGTGATTTGTCTATATGCCATTTTATTCTTAGTTGACATATTTGGTTATGTTCAAAGTGATTGAAATTATAACACAATGTTGACTGTTGAACCCGTATTTGTGACATTTTTACTTATTATGTCTGTGTCTATTTCAAGGTTTAAGGGTGCCTCAGGAATAATTTCTAGATTATCTGGATCTTTTCAGGAGGTTCTTAATCGAAAAGATCCAGATAATCTAGCAATTATACCTGATGCACCATTAGACCTTGAAATAAACACAGATCCACCTTCAAAACAAGAAATACAGAAAGCCATTAAAAGCTTGAAAAACAAAAAGGCACCTGGCATAGACCAACTAAAAGCAGAACTTTTTAAGATTGATCCAGTGCTAGCAGCGGATACTTTACATCCAGTATTCCAGAAAATATGGGAACAAGCTGTTATTCCTAACAGTTGGCCTGAAGGCAACATCATAACAATCTTCTGCATAATTTTAATATCAAGAATTATAGAGGCTGTGGATAAGAAACTAAGACAAGATCAAGCTGGTTTCAGAAAAGGTAGAGGCTGCACAGACCACATATTTGTCCTACGTAACATCTTAGAACAGTGTCATGAGTGGCAGAGAAAACTACTGGTAAATTTTGTGGACTTCGAAAAAGCGTTTGACAGCTTACACCGGGAAAGTCTTTGGGAAATTCTGAGAAACTATGGAATACCAAGTAAGATAGTGCAACTCATCAAGCCGTTCTATACAAATTTCTCATGTAGCATCAACTCTGAAGCTGACACTAGTTTCCTTGTAAAATCAGGAGTGAGACAAGGATGTGGTAAGTCATCTGTGCTGTTCATAATTGCCATTGATTGGGTAATGAGAACAACCCTAGCAGAAAGTAACAATGGAAAACAACAGCCTTTTCAAATAAGACCAAGCTCAGGCTTTACAACAGCTGTGTACTCTCTGTACTCCTATATGGCTCAGAGTGCTGGAGAATGACTGAGAAAGATATCAACAGACTCTCCAGCTTGCCTGAGGAAGATAATGAAAATTTTCTGGCCAAACAAAATCTCCAACAAAGACCTACATGAGATGACCAGCACTAACGACATGGAAACTTTGCTGATACAAAAAAGATGGAGGTGGCTTGGTCATGTTATACGCAAACCATTTGATGACATGACCAAAGTAGCCCTAAGATGGACACCAGAGGGGAAAAGAAATTGAGGCCGACCTAAAACAACATGGAGACGCACAATAGAGTATGAACTAAAGGAAAGAGGATATACATGGGGCACAGTGGAAAGAAAAACAACCGAGAAGAGTGGAGAAAACTTGTCCTTGCCCTATGTGCCAAAAAGCATAGCAAGGACTAAGTAAGTAAGTAAGTAAATGTCTGTTTGTTTTTTTCACACATTGTTGTCAATATAATGAAATTGTATGCGACTGTCACACAGACGAGAGGTTTGTCTAGTTTTAACACCGGGTTTAAACTACAATTTTCTACATAAGGAAATGCCTGTTTCAAGTCAGAAATGTTAAAGTCGTTTGATGTGTTTGAGCTTTTGATTTTGCCAATTTAAAGAGACTTTCCATTTAAAATGTTCCTTAGGGTTCGGTATTTTTGTTGTATTACTTCTAAGTAATCTATATCCATATACTATGTATATTGGTGCCTGGTATAGCTTGCTGTTTTGTGTAAGCCCAGGATCCATGTTTAAGGCCGTACTTTGACCTATAATTGTTAACTTTTTATACATTTTGACTTGGATTGAGAGTTATCTCATTGGCACTTAAACCAAATCTTCTTATTTATCTTAAATGTTATTATTTTCATTCACACATTGTGTTGTGCAGATAATGTGTAATGACAATCGGGAATTTTTTTCATGAGGAGAACATTTTTGTTAGTGTTGTTTAAAATCTGTCTCTTTTTTCACAAAGTAAATATTTACAACCTGTCAGCGAGGTACCCCGATATGGATATGCTCGTTGACTTATGTTTCATTGTGACGATAACTCAATTCTCGATACTTTAAATATCTCTTCGACCTTGTACGAATGTACCTCAAAGTCTTTCTCAAGTGCGGATCCAGATTTTGTACGGGAGGAGAGATGGTCCAAAACTCGACAACAGATGTAGGGGAACCAGAAAAATGTCTGGAATAACACTTAGCTCATCAAGGCCACTGGAATTCTTTCTGTCCCCTTAAATATGCCTCTGTTTCATTATATACTTTTTAAAACATTTATTTTGATAAATGAATGAAATGTATTCTTAATTTTATAGTAGTAAGATACGACGGTCAGGGGGGAGGAGAAATACTTTGAAAGAAATAAGTTTATTAACTGCTATAATTTTCTTTATCGTTTTTAATTTTGATAGTTTGAAATGATAACAAAACTATAGCTAGCAAATTTCATTGTTCATTTCACAACAATAATATTTAGAAATATACAAAACTTATTTTTTTACGTAATCCGAACGCAGTAAAATGTGCAGATCCGTCATCCGATCATCTGACTGATCGTTTATTGCTAGTAATGTAATGATTTTAATACATATGAGTATAAGTACTGCAATAAAACTGAACAACGAAATAGATTTAAGTCAACTTCACTACGTTAAATATAACTAAAATGTAGTTTTCGAACTATGAAATGTCTGTTAAGCATTGTTACTGTCAATAAGCTAATAAAATATAAAGTTTAATACAAAATTGATCTTACCTCTATGCTTCTGGTAAAAAATAACTATGTGCTTCAATTTCTATATTTTACGACAGAATATTCAAACGTAGTGGAGGTCATGTTTAATAATAAATATCGGATTTCCACAAAATTAAACATGTCAGCTTAATTTCAGAAAATTTAAAGGTAGAAATTCGTCGAACTCAATGAACTGAAATGGTATTTGTTGTTTTTGACAATCATTTGAAATCCGAAACTGATTTAATACTAAATACCTGAATATTTTGCAAAATTTATAAATTGATTTGTGATTTCTACAATAACTCTCCATGTAGTACATCGATTTAAATTAATAAAACGAAATTTACTACAGATTATTTACTACGCATAGAATTTAAATTGACAGACGCGTGTTTTGTCTACACTAGACTAGTCAGTATCATTAAGAAGGAAACATCAGTGCCAAAGGTCAAGAGCATGGAAAACCAAATATTCCAAAAAACTTGTGCCAAATCTGGCTAAATTCGTTCATGGCCCGGGAAAAGAATCTTAGTGTGTCATTAATTTTTAAAACATTTCATGAGCAGTACATTTACGAAAAATTAACTTAAAATGATTTTAAAGGTAATCACAGGAGTCAAAGAAAACGTTTGATAAAATCGAAATTTTATTCGATATGTTAAAGTATCTATTTTGTTATTCAAAGTGGTGTTTGCAAGACCTCCTTTAATTTTATGTACATGGCATGATCATCGAGCTGGCTTTACATTCCACTCAACATTAACATTATTTATAGCATCATTGAAACTAAATAGGTGCATTTAATACCCATTAAAGAATTAAAGATAAGCAAATACACGGTTTTGGTGGAAGTAGAAAGTGATGAGTCTAACAGCTCCTTAACAAAAAAGGGTTATAGAATATACGTATGTACAATTGAGCACATTAAGGGCATACAATACCGTAACAGGGACATATTTAAAAACATTTTAAAACTGTTTGTGTTGTTTTCGCGACGTTGTTTATAAGACTGTTGTAATTTTGTGGTGCTTATTTACGAACGTTAACATTTCACGACGTCGCTTTTGGTGTAGTTAGCACTCGTGAGTCTTTATTTCCTGCTAAAACAAATGGTCATATCACGAGAATTGTTATGTTTATTCATTAATAATGAAGTCAACAGTATTAAATTCAAATGTAAAATAAATCAAATCATTGCTTATAATTTGTGCGTGTTTCTCATTTCATATTTCAAATGAATAAAAAGATAGTTGTTGATAATACGTCAATGGGATAGAAACCTATAGCTAACTACAAAAAACACCTAATGTGTAATTTAAATATCAACGTACAATCGTCATCAATTATAGTACATGTATCTATACCATTTGGCAAACTTTAAATCGTATTGAGAATTGTCATTGTACGGATAAATTTAATAGAGAAGATCAACAAAATAGCATAATAACATAATAAATTAAGACCACGCCTAATTTTTTTATGACTTTGAATATTTACAGCAAATTATTCCGGAGTTTAACGGCTTTTAACCCAGTTGAATATATATGTATGTGAAGAAGAACTGTCAGTAAAAAAGATAGAGGTATAATCAACCCGGTATGAAAGACCAAACAAGAACAAACCCGTTTTCAAAGTGTTTCACATTTATTTTCGTGGGGTTCTTTTATAGCTGTCTATAGGGTGTGGTTCTAATTTTTGAAGCCGTTGGTGACCTTTTGTTGCTTTTATTTTCGTCATTTCAACTATGGTTGATAGTTGTCTCATTGGCAATCATACCAAATGTCTTTATTTTTATATTATGTCGCTTATACTTGAGAATTTGTTCACAATTTCGTCTTTTGAATTTTTAAAACTATCAGCTGTATCTTTTTTGTTTCGTTACATTTCTCAAAGTTTTTTTTTAGAACTGAACTAGACTATTATAATAATGATACTATCATCACAACTATCACTATGTTAATCAATTTATATTTTGACGACAAAACAATCCCAACAAAATTGTTGAGCTATTTCGTAGCGCATGACTGGGAAGTAAAGAAACGAATTCAATTACATCAGAGAAATATTTAATATATTAACGAGACATTGATTGACATAACTGTTAAATATGAGTGATTTAGGTAGACTTAGATGTCATGATTTAAGCGTCACTGATGAGTTCTTGTGTAGACGAAACGCGCGTCTGGCGTACAAATTTATAATCCTGGTACCTTTGATAACTATTTACACCACTGGGTCGATGCCACTGCTGGTGGACGTTTCGTCCCGAGGGTATCACCAGTCCAGTAGTCAATATTTCGGTGTTGACATGAATATCAATTATGTGGTCATTTTTTTTTTTAAATTTCCTGTTTTACAACACTTAGATTTTTTCGAAAAACTAAGGATTTTCTTATCCCAGGCATAGATTACCTTAGCCGTATTTGGCACAACTTTTGAAATTTTTGATCATCAATGCTCCTCAATTTCGTACTTTTTTGGCATTATAAATATTTTGATATGAGCGTAACTGATGAGTCTTGTGTAGACGAAACGCGCGTCTGGCGTACAAATTTATAATCCTGGTACCTTTGATAACTATTGAACCGTGTCTTCCGAAGTCAGAAATGCCTGTAAAACAGTTTTACTTTTTAAAGTAAAGATGATATAAATTTTCATACAAAATTGAGCTTACCTGTATTATTATGGTATACATTTAGCTATTGGGTTTCCCAAAGTTCAAAATGTGCACGAGCTTATAGAAATGCAAAAGATGCAGTTCATCCGAATTATTATCCTTCCATATTTGTTCAGTAGACATTAATTTATGGAAGTAAAACCTTAGGGTTTCAATTGTTTTAAAGCATGATATGAATAGTAAATTTACGGAGATTGCATGTTAGCACATGATTGCTGAATACTGTGCTGTTGACAACCCCATGGACGAAACGTCAACCATTCCTGACATTGACAAATCATCAAAGATACGAGGCTTATAAATTAGTTAGCCAGACTCCTGATTCATCTAGTATATAAAACTAGTCAGTTGCATTAACACAGTGAGAAGGCAAAGACATACAGCCGTTGATAATTATGAAAAACAAACATTATCCAAAACGTTGTGTCATATCTGGATGAGAAAACATATGCTTGGGGATAAACTCATCAAGATTACTTGATATATATTTTCGAATGCATAAGTACCACTTGTATGCGTCTTAAAGTACAGGACTAATCATTTGTGTTTAAAACCTAGAATATTTACCACTTCAATTGGCACGTTTTTGGTATAGTCAGTCCCCGAGGGTATCATCAGCTCAGTAGTCAGTGCTTCGGTACTAACATGATTTAACAAACTTTACTAAAATTCTCTGTTTATAAATTTTGAAATTATTATGAAACTAAGGTTACATCTCACTAAGGCAAATTTGGCTTTAGATGAATTTGGCTATTTATTTTAGGTATTTTTGACATATAGCTTTTAAACGATTTACGGTACTAATACATCTTTGGATTTCAATGTTAGGCTTTGAGCATTCCTGAAGTTAATCCAGAAAAGCGCTTCGGACGCAAAAAATTATAAAAACGTTATGTTTTCAATTTTTAACATCACTGGGTCGATACCTCTGCTGGTGGACTGTCAGTCCCCGAGGGTTTCATCAGCTCAGTAGTCAGTGCTTCGGTACTGACATGATTTAACAAACTTTACTAAAATTTTGTCCGTTTATAAATTTTGAAATTATTATGAAACTTCGGTTACAACTCCCTCAGGCAAACTTTGCTTTAGATGAATTTGGCTATTTATTTTAGGTATTTTTGACATATAGCTCTTAATCGTTTTTCGGTAGTTATACATCTTCGGATTTCAAATGTTTTGCTTGGAGTGTTCCTGATGAAGGTAAATCCAGAAAAGCGCTTCGGGCGCAAGAAATTATTAAACGTGATGTTTTCAATTCTGATAGAACAGGGTTTTTATGCGACTTTTTTAGCTTTTGAATTTTCCGATTATTAAGGGACTTTCCGTTTTAACATAAGATAAGGTGGGTTTTTTTTTTTGTCAGAATATTTACCTTCTGCGATCACGGTTGGACTTACATGGTATGTTGTCAGAGTTGGACTTGTACACATATCCTTTATAATATTTTTGTTATTTCAAAAGCATAACAACAGTTTCGGGGTATCTTATGGCTGTAAGTAAATTTCTACATTTGAATGTGGGTAAGACAACCATAGATACGAGTGTATCAAATCCGAAGCGTTTACCAGTCAGAGAAAATATAAAATAATGTCTATCTGGATGTTTGTTTGATATATATAAAAAAAAAAAAAAGAAGAAGATGTGGTATGTTTGCCAATGAAACAACTCTTTACAGGAAACAACCGTGCGGCTTCAATATTGGCAAAGTCTATATCGCATAGTCAACTTTAAAAGGCCCAGAAATGACAAATGTAAAACAATACAAACGAGAAAAAACTACAGGCCTAATTTTAAGTCCGTATCTAAATCTTTCTACATTAAAAGGAGACATATCTAAACAGATGTTATCCTTTGGGAATTCTTTTTGTGAAATTTAGATGAGTTAAATAATTCATTCAATTTTGTATTTTCATTATTTGACTTTGGTTCCATGTAAATTGCTTTGCTAAACCGAAATGTTCATGGCATTCCCACTTAACCCACAATGACTCCATGCATGCCAGAACTCGCATTCTCCGCTATATCAAGTGCCATAATTGTAACTGTACCAGTGTTCTACACTGTAATGTTTGAAACTGGTAAGCCCTGCTTATCTATATCACTACTAGGTGTAGCCCCTTGTGATCAAGTTAGGATGCCGTGCTTAGCTCTTTCACATAATTGAGATTTATGATCGAGTTCTCCGCATTGAGCACATGCTCTGCTCTGGACATTTTGAGAAACCAGGCTCAATAATTTTCTATAAAACTTAGACTAGTTGATAACTATATTGTCATGATGGTGTTTGAACTATCCCAACGATGTACAACTTAAACAATGAGCAAATCAAATTCAAACGAGAAAAACTAACAGCATTATTGGTGGAAAACATAATGATTGAAATACAAATGGATGTTCATCAACAAACGACCACCAGTATATAACAGGCTCCTAACTTGGGATAGGCACATGCAGAAAGTTGTGGGTTTAAACATGTTAACTGGCGCCAAACCTTCCCTCTAACCTGGGACAGTTGTGTAACAGAACAACATATGAGCAAACTATTCAAATCAAATGAAGGGAAAATGGTAGGTTTTATTCTTCCATAGGTGACATTACTAACATTTTCTAAATTTACCACTTTTTATAATTAAAACCTTGACAAAATAGTTATGTGTAATATAAGTACTTTATTATTCATTTTTGGAAATTGAAGTCAAATGGTAGCATGCATGAATTCTTCGAACAGAGTTTGTTTACGATATACATGTCCACCGTCATTTTCCGTCAAATGTATGAACATTTTCAAATTATTTCACAAAACCAATTTGTGTTTATCTTTTAAAACAAAAAAGTTATGTCTTTCTTTCGAAAGGGAAAATGCGGCCACAAATCCGAATTTTAAGCAAATATACAAAATTTCGACCTCATTTTACTCAAAAAGTAGCGCATGAAGGTATGTTTTTTTATTACATATTTGATTTAATCAGATAAAAAATAGTCTATATGGAAATTTTTTTATCAAAATGTAAATACGGGATCAAAACTGTATCGTATGCCGTTTACAGATAGTATGTGGTAACGTGTTCCTTTGTTCTGCTTCCCATATTTGTCGTCGATGATAGGCGAAGTTTTGTATCATGTTCCTATTTAAGCAATGATATCAGCAATAAAACAATCTTGTAAATCAACGGTGACATACGGAAATTATTGAAACGGTTGTGGTCTTCTAGTTCATGAAAAAAGTTCTCGATTTGCACTTAGTACTTAGGGAGAAGTTGAGGTTATAAATCAAATTCTTGATTAGCTATGTTGTCCAAGACCAATACGTGGCTTTCGTTAAATGTGTTGGAGCTTTTGGTTTTGCCATTTTTAAACGCACTTTCCGTCTTGATTTTCCTTTGCAGTTCAGTATTTTTGATACTTTACTTCTCTCATAACAAATAACTACGATGGATACATATTTGCATATGTTGTAGACAAAGTCAATAGTACACACATATCAGGCATTTACACGGCCCATTAACGTTACAGTGTAAAATTCCCCATAACTATTTGTCTATCATATTTTTAAAATAATGGTGAGATATTTTCAATAAAACAAAATTTGTCAAGTTAAATTTGACAAGGGACTTTCCTTATTGTATTTTCCTCGGGGTTCAATATTTTGTGATTTTACTTTTTGATAATAAAGACAGTCATTTCACCATTTGAATGGTTTTACACAAGTCATATTGTACATGAGTAAACAAAATTTAAAATACTCGTTTTTTATATATCGTTGGTTTTCCTGTTTTAAGGGCTTTACACGTCTAGTAATTCTTGTGGCCCATTAAATATAAAAAAAAAAGATGTAGTATGATTGCCAATGAGACAACTGTCCACAAGAGACCAAAATGACACAGAAATTACAACTATAGGTCACCGTACGGCCTTCAAGAATGAGCAAAGCCCATACCGCATAGTCAGCTATAAAAGGTCTCTAAATGACAATGTAAAATAATTCAAACGAGAAAACTAACGGCCTTATTTATGTAAAAAAAATGAACGAAAAACAAATATGTAAAACATAAACAAATGACAACCACTGAATTACAGGGTCCTGACTTTGGATAGGCTCATACATAATGTGGCGAGCTAAAACATGTTAGCAGGATCCCAACCCGCCCCATAACCTGGGACAGTGGTATAACAGTACAACATAAGAAAGCTTGCTGTTCGGTCTGAGCCAATGCTCTATGCCGAAGACCGTACTTTGACCTATAATGGTTTACATTTACAAATTGTGAAATCGATGGAGAGTTGTCTCATTGGCACTCATACCACATCTTCTGATATCTATTTATTATATGTTTTCAATCATTACAAATCACGTTAAATATGTCAAGTACAAAGGTTGGAGGTGCCAGATGTAAGACATTGGATTTATCTATTAAGTTATCAACATGTATACAGCTTGTACAAGGACTACAAAGTAATGAATCTAAATGTTTTGGAAATCTACTATAAATGCTAATATTTTCATTCGCAAGTTGTGTTTTGTTTATTTTGTGTAATTAGAGTTCATGATTTTTATCATGAGAGACCATTGTTTAAAACTTTTTTTCACAAATTAATTATTTCTAACCTGTTAGCGAGGTACTAATATATATAATTGTTCTTTGACTTGTGCTTCATTGCGATGATAACTCAATTATCTCGACTCTAAATGTGTTTTCGAATATACAACATAACCCTTTTTCTCATACTATAAAATATTAATGAAATTCTGATTTTTTTATTTTAGTAGATGCGACGAAAGGGAAAATGGAAGAACTGGAAGAAATTCGTTTATTTGCTGCTATTTTAGTTTTGTTTTCGTTTTATATTTTGACAATTTTGATATTAACGAAGTTGTGTTATCATATCTGAGACGCAAGTTCATTTTGAAAGAAAAAATTTTCGAAATATTTTTAAACTTTAATTTGAGACGTAATCTCTCCGATCAACCGCATGTGCAGATACGTCATTAGATAGTCCAACTGATCGTTGATTGATAGGTAAATAAACTTGATCATACATACCAGGATTGAAACTTTATATTTGCCCAAGACGTGCGTTTCGTATATAAAAGACTCATCTGTGACGCTCATATGAAGAAATGTTAAACAAATTCACAATAAATCCAACAAATAGGTCTTATAACAGGGGATGTTCCGAATAAAGAGCGGGAAATTTTGACAGCCACGGAAAATGAGAAAGAATGGCCAGAGCTGTTGCAAGGGATGTTAACGTGCACTGATGTAGCACTAACTCTACACGCTCCATTCTGACGGGACATGGCTGCATACTCAAACATCTCACACAACCAAATAGACGTCTCACTTTGGTACGGGTCGATCTGAAGTGGCCTAAAGTCACAGTATTTTTTTCCCTTGTCCCTCTTGGAGGTTAATATAAAAAAGAAAGTTTTTTTTATAATTCATGTAAATACCGACGTAAGGACTACTGAGCTGATTATAACTCTGGAAAATGTATTTAATAAACAACGAAATAAATAATCCATCCATTTGAAATATTAATGATACAAAATATAAATGTGTATATAATAAGCGTTTATCTCATAGTTACACTTTGTCAACTTTAATTTTTTTAAATAATTATTGCTGATGGAAATGAAGTCGTACAATATACCTAACATGAATATATAAATTAGTAATAAATTGTTAAATACAATACGGATCTTAACTCTATGCTTCTGGAAAGAAAGTATTCGACTGCAATCACAAATATGTGTTGTAGTTTTAAATGTTACCTGCAGAATCTTCCCACGTAGTGCAAGTTATGTTAAATAATAGAAATTGAATTTACCCACAAATGATTTCCGCTTGATTTCCGAAAATGCACTGGTAGAAGTTAATCGAACAAAATAAAATTCATTGTTTGTTTTGTTATCTTTGTCATATGTAAACAAAAACGTATCCAAACCTAAGGACTAGATAACACTGAACATTTTTTCTCCACGTAGTATATAGATATACATTACCTTCGAATCAATTTAACTTTAAAAACCATGTAAATACTGCCTAAACCCATTCAAAATTTCTTCAAATTAAGATAATATAAAGCTTTATAAAATATGAAACTATAACTAGAAAATATCATACTCATGTATTTTAATTAATATTTGTCAAGACAGAAAACACCCACAACGATTGTTGAGCTATGTATTCGAAAATGACAGAAAGGGAAAACTATATTCAACTTTATCGATGTCATATCTAATATATTCACAAAAGTTCAAAAGAAGCAGTTAAGACAAATACATAACCTTCATTATTTGTTCGGTAGAAAATGAAATTCCAACCTTTATTAAAACTATTCCTCGGTATACCAAATGCGCAGTGTGAACAGTAGGGATGCCAAATCTGTGGCAATATTCAAAAGCATTGAAAACCAAAACAAAGAAATGACTAATAAATAAAGATCATTATCCATGGCAGTAGAACCTTAGAATGCTTAGTGTTTCGATTGTTTTATAACATTTTATGAATAGTAAATTTACGAATATAACATGTTAGCACATGATTGCTGAATACTGTGCTGTTCATAACCATATGGTCAAAACATCAACCATAACTGATCATAGAAGAAAGTAAAATAAAAATTATAATAATAAAAATTTATAAAAAGTCCTTTGTAAAAAATGAAAATAAATCTAAGGCGCTGTACATTCAGCATGGTAATTTTAAACAAATCAAAGACACAAACATGAAGCATGCACCGTGTCAGATTCAAATACTAAAATAATAAATACAACAAAAATGCCTACCAAAAAATTAAATGTCAAAACGAAAAAACATGTTAAAACAAAATATAAAAAATTAGGCTAAAACATGCAAAACAAGCAAAAACCATAAAAAGATTACAAAAATTTCCAGTAAAGGTTGATAAAAAACAAGTAAAAACCCCATAAAATAGAAAAGGAACAATATGATTAAAAAGCAATGCGATAAAAATGAGTTTCTAGCTGAGATTTTGTTAAATACTCTAGGGACTTGTATTGTCTTAAACTGTTAAGGAGATTGTGACAAAGAAATGCTGCTGCCCAATCAAATTGTCTGGACAAATATTCAACAACAGCAATAGCAGTAACGATCCATACAAGACAGTCGAGTTCACATGGATTACTTTTTGTCATTTTCAGATAAAACAGATTTAAGAAGGTCTACTGTATTAGTACCGTAACCTAGTGCATCAGCTCATGTTTGATCAATGTTAGAATATATACTGATATATCCACTATGATAAGAATGGTATACAGTTTATGAATGTTATACAGTCTAGTCATGTTAACATCTCTTTGGGGTTCTGTACACTTGGAGGACGTAGAAGAATTATCCTGAATCTGTAAAAGTAGTATATTTGTATTACATGTATGTAAGTTTATTTACTCATTGTACACATTAGTTGTTGCTACAATTCAAAACAACCTAAAAATTCATCAATGTAGTTTCCCTTTATTTATACTTGGAATTTTGCATCAAGCCAGATAACAGTAATACTTTGTATAGAACAACAAATTGACCTTCAGATATGTATCCTTGATATAAAAGACTTAATGAGAAAGGTTATTATTATAATTTTGTTGTTTAATCACAGAGTCGCTTAAGTTGAAAAATAATCAATTAAAATCTATTAGAAATTGAAACCAATATTAATTAAAAGACGGTAGGATTTACAAACAGGTTAAGGTACTTTGATATAGAAATAAAGATATGTTGCAAATTTATCAATGAAACCGTCATCCGTAAAGAACAAAACACAAAATGTGCAAAATTACCGGCGAACCCTTTTCGCTTGCTTTATAGACTGTGATCATTTTAAATCAGTATAATTTGTTATAATTTTGTATTTTTGCTATATATATTAGCAAGCAATTTCAGATTGAAGAGCCTTGATGTATATTATATTAATCGATCTACTATCTTAGAAGGTCATGTCATGTGGTTGTAAGGAACTTCATTAGTAGTTGTCGTATGTCATATTTTAAATATTTCGGTATTTTTATCCTTTTTGTTTGTTAATTGGAGAAATGCCATTGTTTCAATTAGAATAAAACATAAATTTTTAAGACAAGATAAATATATGAAGATGTGGTATGAGTGCAAATGATTACTGTCCATCCAAGTTAATTTAGAGTTTGACATATTGTGTGGACACATTTTTATCTTTTAAGTCTGTATTTTGATCTTGAGATGTCATTTTGTACCTTTTTGATTCTGTTGACAAACACTTCACATCCGCGTTTATTTATTATGCCAATAGAGACTTGCGTAAGCATACAATTATTGAGGAATAAGTGTGATTGTTTTTGATTGTTCGTTTTCATATTTTTAAATCAGCATTATTAAAAAGAGAGAAGTTTAGCTAGCTATCAAACCAGGTTTAATCCACCATTTTCTACACTAAAAAAATGCATGTACTATGTCAGAAATACGACAGTTTTTTTCCATTCGTTTAATGTGTTTCAGCTTTTGATTTTACCACTTAATTAGGAACTTCCCCTTTTTTAATTTTCTTCGGAGTTCAGTATGTTTGTGATTTTACTTTTTTTTCACATGCTTACATATGTTTCTTATACATTTGATTTACATGTACCCGACTGACCATTTTCACGGCCACAGCTGAACCATTTTACCACTACTTTTAAATGAATCAGAATGCCGAATGTCATCCAAATCAAAATATTCTGAAAACAATATAACGACCAAATCATAAGCAGTTTCCTATGATTTTTCTGTGGTGGCAACCGCAATAGAACTATTTAGTCTACTGATTCTTAGCATATTAGACAAAGAAAAGAATACTATGTTTTTAATTGTTATAATTACATACTGAATCAATTGAAATAAATCTTAACCAATTACATCAACAATACAACTGATTGGACAACACTAAAGGGTAAATATTTAATGCATAATATATGATGATGACATGCCAAAATCAAGAACTGTATAGTTCATATTAACAAGCCCTACAACATCGAGTTTGTGAACCGAAACTCCGCTCTATTTTCAAGGTGCTTTTGACTCCGATCTTAACTGACTATGATTGCAATTTTCTCATGCCTAAGGCAGTATGTTGATATCAAAATAAAATAGATTATTTACCTTGCGTTTTAACAGAAACATGTTTCTATCTTTTAATGTGCTGGCTGAAAAGAAAAATCACAAAAACTCTGAACACCAAGGAAAATTCAAAACAGAAAGACCCTAATCAAATGGCTAAATCAAAAGCTCATACACATCAAACGAATGAACAACGGTAACAGGCAGTATAAAATGATGAAACATACATATTATTCTGATTCTAAGATTTTCGACTTTACTTTGACGAAAAGACAAGCAGCAAAAACTTGTTTTGATATCCTTTGTTCTAAAGACTAGCATCCAATCAAGGACCAGTGGGTTGGTTCAACAACTGTTTAAATAATTTTCTCTGCTTACCAGAACAGAAAGCGCGGAAAGCTTTATCATTCTAGGCTGCCAATTCATCAAAGCTTTTTACTTTGAAGCTGTTTTCTGAGGCTGGTCTAGAGGCAATGGCCTACAGGTACCTGTGATAGGCTACGGTGCAGATAAAAGGTCGTATGACGTACAGGTACCTATGCTAGGCTATGGTGCAGATAAAAGGTCGTATGACCTACAGGTACCTGTGATAGGCTATGGTGCAGATAAAGGTCGTATGACCTACAGGTACCTGTGATAGGCTACGGTGCAGATAAACGGTCGTATGACCTACAGGTACCTGTAATAGGCTATGGTGCAGATAAAAGATCGTATGACCTACAGGCCTCTATGATAGGCTACGGTGCAGATAAAAGGTCGTATGACCTACAGGTACCTGTGATAGGCTATGGTGCAGATAAAAGGTCGTATGACCTACAGGCACCTGTGAAAGGCTACGGTGCAGATAAAAGGTCGTATGACCTACAGACATCTATGATAGGCTATGGTGCAGATAAAAGTTCGTATGACCTACAGGTACCTGTGATAGGCTACGGTGCAGATAAAAGGTCGTATGACCTACAGGTACCTGTAATAGGCTATGGTGCATATAAAAGGTCATATGACCTACAGGCACCTGTGAAAGGCTACGGTGCAGATAAAAAGTCGTATGACGTACAGGTACCTGTGATAGGCTATGGTGTAGATAAAGGTCGTATGACCTTCAAGCATCTATGATAGGCTTAACTGCAGATATGTAGTGCAGTGACCGACAGTCATCTCTGATAGACTATGGTGCAGATATATGGTAATGTAACCTGCAGGTATCTATTATAGTCTATGCTACAGGTAAATAAGCAATGTGACATGCAGGCACCCATGATAGACTTTAGTGCAGATTTATGGTAATGTGACCTTCAGGCACCTGTGGTGTGCTAAGGTACAGATAAAAAAAACTGTGAAACCTGCAGACACCCATGATAGGCTTTGATCTATGGATATTTGACATGCATGCATTTATGATAGGCTATGGTACAGATACATTTTGGTTTGACCTGCAGGCTAATATGATAGGCTACGGTACAGATACATTTTGGTTTGACCTGCAGGCTCCTTTGATAGGCTTTGGTGCAGATCATAAGTGAAGTAACCTACATGCACCTATGATAACTGCGAGTACTCTCAGGTCTGTCCTTGGTTTTATTCGCATGAACAAGTTAGGCTATGGTATTGATAAATAGCAGTGTGATCTGCAGGCTCATATGATAGGCTTTGGTGCAGGTCATAAGTGAAATAACCTGCAAACACCCATGATAGGCTTTTATCTATGGATATGTGACATGCATGCATGTATGATAGGCTATGGTACTGATAAATAGCAGTGTGACCTGCATGCTCCTATGATAGGCTATGGTACAGATCATAAGTGAAACAACCTACAGGCAAATATGATAACTGCGAGTACTCTCAGATCTGTACTAAGTGTGTTTTTGTTAATCGCATAAACAAGTTACCATCAACGTCCACTTTGTGTTGTGTTAGATGAATTTCCATCTCTATTTATTTGATGTGACCTGCCATTTTCAACTGTTTTCATAGTTTATTATGTTCTACTGTTACACCACGGTCACAGGTTAGGAGAGGGTTGGTGCCTTCACGTAGTTTAACTCCGCCACATTCTGTATGTGCCTTTCCCAAGTCAGGAACCGGTTATTCAGTAGGTGTCATTTGTTGTTGTGTTAAATATTTGTTTTTCGTTTATTATTTTGTACTTAAATTAGGTCGTTAATATAGCTGACTATGCAGTATGGGCATTGCTCGTTGTTAAAGACCCGTTATGGGACCTATAATATTGTATATGATAATACGTGTAGGTATATGCAGCATTTCTTTTTTATAAGAGTCCAATGACGGCTTCGAGTTCGTACTACGGTTGGTACGGTAGTAAATTGGGAAACCTCTAATAGCACCAAAAACATTTTTTAGCACCTGAGCAAAACAGTATAAAAACATATCTTTTATAAAAGAAAATATCGTAGGACAGTATTCGAGAAATTAATTTTAAGTAAACAATTTTCATTCCTTTTAACGATATCTTCGTGTATTCTACACTCATATTTGTACTGCTATTTTTTGAAATATTTTATTTGCTATATCTATTGGTTACAAAATGTATACATACATGTAACTGTTTCGATAATCATGTGCAGTCCCTCGTGCTCTAGTTGCATGCAAAAGTACATAAAATTCCGCGACATTATACATTGTGTATATTTACGCACCTGTTACCTACCAGGGAGCAGGTATTATGAACAAAATATTGAGCTGTACCTACAGACGTCACCAATAACCAGCACCCGACTCCTCCGAAAAAAAAACAAGATGTTTTAAAAAGGCCAAACAACAAACAACTCTGTTCAAATCGCCTTACTTGAAACAGACACAAATTGTGGTGTTCTTAGGCGTATGACAGTTGTTTTCCATTCGTTGGATATATTTTAGCATTTGATTTTGCTATTTGTTAGGGAACTTTCCATTTGTAATTTTCCTTGGTATTTTTGTAGTTAACTTAAAAGTTTGTTTCTTATAGAATCAAGTTCTAATTGGTCTGAGGGGACATTTTTTGACAGACAACAAAGGAAATACCTCGTGTGATGGCAATAATCTATATAAACAAAAGGAATGATACATATCTCTTTTATATTCATATACAGCTTTTCTAAGATTCATAGTTCTTTATATTTATTATTATAATTACAATTATGAAAGTTTTTTTTTTATTTCATGCAGTGCATGACAGTTGAATTAAAGTTTGTTAATATATGATATAATAGTATTGACATTTTCAAAAGGCAGCAGACACTTTCCATAAGTTTGTCCAAACTATTGTAACTGATTATAAATAACTGTTTTTGAATAAGAAGTAATGAGCACATATTTTCATTTAAAAAGATAACTATTTTTTGTTGATATATTTAAATATTACTGATCATAAGGATGATAACAGTAGTATTCTTCTTCTTCTCCATTGTCCTCTTGTCGTTGTCGTTCTTCTTCATCTCCCTCTTGTCGTCGTTGTTCTTCATCTTCCAGTCGTCGTCGTTGTTGTTCTTCTTCCGCTTGTCGTCGTTGTTCTTCTTCCTCTTGTCGTCGTTTTTGTTGTCGTTCTTCTTCTTCTGCTTCTTCTTCTTGGTCGTCTTCTTCTTTTGAATTTGAAGGGAAAAAAATTGTAAGAAATTGTCTATTTGAATATTTTGTACGTTTATTTGAATTGTATATAAGTAAGTTTTTACTGTAAATAAGGACCACAACCCCAATCCATTCGCACCTAAAGTAGTTTTTAATACTGATTTTGAATCAAAAGTCATTAACGCTTGACACAACAGTTACTAGTTTTTTCTTTCTTTTCATGATTATGAATTATGATGAAGAATATTCTTGAAACAAGCATATATAGATATAAGAAGATGTGGTATGAATGCCATCCAAGTAACAATTTATAAAAGTAAACCATTATAGGTCATGGTACGGCTTTCAACACGGAGCCTTCGCTCACACCGAACAGCAAGCTATAAAGGGCCCCTAAAAGTACTAGTTTAAAACCATTCAAACGAGAAAACCAACGGTCTAATCTATATAAAAACGAGAAACGAGAAACACGTATATATGAACTACATAAACAGACGACAACTACTGTACATCATAATCCTGACTTAGGACAGGTGTTAACATGCGCAGCGGGATTAAACGTTTTAAAGGTACCATGATATGTCTGGTATTCTTATATGATATTTCATAGATAAATAAAATTGAGAATGGAAGCGGGGAATGTACCAGGGAGACAACAATTCGATCGAAAAGCAAAATACAGCCCAAAGTCACCATTGGGTCTTTAACACAGAGCGAAAATCCAGCAGCCGGAGGCGTGGTTCAGGTGACCATAAACACAAATGTGTATCAGTTCAGCGAAAACCTATTTTTATACTTAAAGGTTCGACTGGAGTGTTTGAATTTCTCTTAGTTATCTTCCGCCTCACCTTTATGGGTGTTGTTATAAAGGATTTTCTTGAAATACGCAACGCAACGTAACAAAGACGATACGTTTATATGGCCTGATGATTTTAATGAAAATCATTTTGAAATGAGATCCCAAAATTCTGTAAACGGCTAAATATCTTTTATTTAATATATATTTTTTCAAATTCAAAAAATTAAATAAAATATACATCATTACTCTATCTATGTGTATGCATATTTCACATATGTTTCACATATATATATATATATATATATATATATATATATATACATGTATATGTTCATTTCTAATATATTCGTTAATAAGATGCAGTTAAACTTGTAAAGGTGCTTATCCAATTCTCGCAATTCAAATATTATATAATATGTTGGGTACAAGTTATCATTTTTTACAATTTATAATTTGTACCAAACAATTGTACAATTTTTAATTTATATTTTGACTTTGTATAAATTGTACAAAAAGTGCCTGTACAAATTACAATTTGTACAAAATGTGACAAAATTTTACTCATAACTTGTACAATAATTTATTATATGTATTTTGGTGGGAAAAGCATTGATTAACACTACATAATTGCTATTAAATGACCACACAGTACACCTTATTAATCAAATAGTTATAACAGTAGTTCTTTATTATTTGTTCGAGCAGGCGAGTGCATTATGGCTTAAGGAATAATTATTGTACAACAGATGATCACTTTTACATTAAGAAGTGATATGATTCCCGCATAAACTTTGATGTCCTCCATAAAGTTAAGCAGAATATGCGCCACTAGTAGCCCCAATTTTGCTCGTGACAATTAAAACCTGTGATTAGATTGGTAATAAACGATTATTGACGAGCGAGACTGTAGAAATGACAACTTGTAACTATCCATAGTCATCTGTAACATATTTATTCATCCAAATGAAAATGGTGTATGTGAACCTTTCAAAGACCTGGCTCAGACATTACCATTTGGAATCTTTAGATTAGTAGATTCATTGTTAGACCGTTCCAAGTTAATCTGTATTAAAAACTACAGATGTGGAGCTCAAGTGGAACTATTAAAGAAATAGTCTTCCCTATATGATTTACATAAAATTGTAAGTATACACAGCTCCAATATCAAAAATCAAAGTATTTGCTCAAGTGGTTAATCAAAACGTTTTCTAGCTTTTACGCTTCCTGACATCATGATAATGTTTTTGCTATTCTCTAAGTTCCACTTTTAAAACCAAATATGTATGTAGATTTCCTTTAACTTGTATTAAACATGTTAAATGGACAGATACATTCTCACGGCCGACACTCGGCTAACCGAGAGATTGGTCGGTAAATCTATATTGAGTATGCGGCTATATGGGCGGTTGGTCTGTTAATCGGGTTGGTTATACGTCTGTTAAGAGTAAAACGCACAATTTA
Source organism: Mytilus edulis (assembly GCA_019925275.1). NCBI lineage: Eukaryota > Metazoa > Mollusca > Bivalvia > Mytilida > Mytilidae > Mytilus > Mytilus edulis. Next base: position 75,643,895 of record CM034358.1, on the reverse strand, counting down.
ATGTCAAACTCTGTTAAATATACAGATTTTTGGCATATTATAAGAACCAAATGAAAAAAAGAAAAGTGTCTGACAAAATGATTTCTATCATAGAACATTTTCCACCTGTAAAAACAATTTACAGTCTGCTCAGTTTTCAACAAAACTAAAAGGCGTCGCGCAGGTATGTAGTATTTATGCTTAAACGCACAGCAATTTTTTTTAATAAAAGGCGAAACAAACAATTTTAGATATCATTTAAAGGACACAAAAAAGTATTTTGGTTCTAAAAAATAGATTGAAATTAGTAAATATTTCATAAATGTAATATAACGTAAATAATACCTCGTTTTAGTGAAAATTATGGGAAAAAAGTCTGTTAATGGGTTGGACAATTGAAATTGTGTCAGTTAAGAGTTATTTAGACACGACAATAGTTTTGCTACCTTTATATTTTCCCATTAAAAAAGTTAAAAATGAGATGTTCTTGAGTAAATAAAATGACAATACGGTGCAACCGTATCCTTCTAGTAAGAGCATTTTTTTTTTGACTTTCTTTACATTTTATTGAAGGGTGTGTAACTTCAATATAGCGTGATATGGATAGGCCGCTGGAATATGCATGCATTTATTATTAACGTTTTCAATCAGCCTTAATATTTGTGTCTGTTCAAATGAAAGTAGCACGTTCTAAAATCCGACTGAATGTGTCTTTCTGATACAGCACTGGGTAGAGAAGATATTTTTTTATTTCCTGTTATGGGCCCCAAAGGGCATAAACACTACAACATCAATAATTTTCATAATACAATACAAACAATGATATGTAAAAAAAGATTAATGAAAACTTTTTAAGTTCTTAAAGAATATGTAGATAAAGAATATATAATGTGTGGGTTTTTTTTAAATACTAATGCATTTTAATGCAAGTGTGGTTGAAATAGGTAACAGACAAGCAACCCCAAAAAAGGAAGAAAAATGTATATAGTATCGAATTCATAACAGTGTGGCTATGGACATTGATTGGCGCACTTTAATATCCCATTGACTGGTACAGATTAGGTGAACGTTCGTCTATAACGCCCATTGCTCACGACGTCCTTAATATAAACATTTAAACAGTGGGGTCACCAAAGGTTCTCAACGCCTATATAAAATAATTCGAAATACTAATCAGGAATTTGTGTTTTGATTTATATTGATTAATTAAACGTCCTTTACTTGTGTTTTTGTTATGTTTCGACAATCAATTTTCATAATAAGATATCGCAAAGCCATGTTCTTTCAGAAAAAAGAATGACTTACTGAATGCATGTATTGATTGATTATCTTTTTTCGGATTTAACAATTGCGATTGTCGAGTTATGTAATCTTTTAACTTTTATCTGGTCTAATTTTATTTTAGAACGAATGCATAATCCACTTTCAAAAGTTGTGCAAATACGAAACATAAAGACAAAATATACTTCTGCCCTGTCTTTTTCGTACTTGAAAGTTTTTGGATAGTAAGAAAGCTATTTGGATTAAACCTTGTGAAATTTGCATGCATTTACGTTATTGTATTGGCAAAATGTATCATTTGGTGTATATAGGAAACTTAAACCGTTCTGCTATACTGCTACTATACTTGTGAAAAACACTTGGCAACAGAAACGCATTCATCTTATCTATATAAAAAAATCGACCCAATTTATATAGAAATGGACGTTTTCGTGCATTTGTGATCGCAAATAAAATATGTTCCGGACCTTATGAGTATTTGGACCATACGTGTATGGTTGGACCATATTAGTATACCCTTATGGTCATGATATATGCGTATGGTCCAAATACTCATATGGTCCGGAACACATACATGATATTCTGTGCGTTGTCGGTCGTCTATTAATTTTTTTTCTTTTGTTGATGGATTTGACGTCTTTCTGTGAGTGATTATTTGTTCATGACTTAAAACTTACTTGCAAATAATTTAAAAACAAGACTTGATTTATAAAAATGTCCAAACAAACCATGATTTTTTTTTAAACATACATCACATCCATTGCAAAAGGCTAAAATTCGCCAGGTCTTTAATTTCAACTATGTGAGTTGACTAAATTAATGTTGCGGACCATTTTCCAATTTCCGTGCGGTATCCCTATTTTTTTTCTCGCTCATCTTTTATGTTTGTTTTTTCATCCCAAGACCTCTTGGAGCTTTCATTCTATAAAGTGTGTATTTTGCTAATGGTCGAAGGCCTTACGGGGACCTATAGCTTGATAAAGCCTGTTGGTCCCTGGAAAGAATGTGTCTGATTGTCTATTACACTTCATATTCTTATTTTAACATGCAGTTATATCTATGATAAGAATGAAAATTGAATTGTCATTGAGACAAAAACCCAACCAAAGAGCAAAAAAAAAAAAGAAAAAAAAAGCCCAAGGCAACATGTAGATCTTTCGTTCAAGTTATAAAATAGATCTTGTCGTCAACTTTTGCAACCAGCTTCTATGTTTCTATAATGCACTGTTCATCTTTTTTGGGCTTCGACTTTTCCATTGGACAGACAATTTTGTTTTCGACTGTTTTAAAAGGATGCATTTTTTTTACAAAATCATACAAGTAAGGAGTCTCTAGCCTTTGGTAGTGTTGTATGTTAATTAATGTTTGTTTATTTATTTGTTTAGGAAATAAGTATGACGTACATTTTCACTGAACTAGGACACTTTTTATAATAGTTTTTCGATATCGCTCGGGCAAAAATAATCACGAATATAATGACTACCCATGTTAAAACTACAATAAAGTATAATTTGCATCAATTATTTCTTGAACCTACCATTTTTTTTGTCTGTGTTGGATTTGTGTGGCATTGAAGATTTATTGATTTTCAAAATGCGACCAAAATTAAAAATTTGCTTGCAGCGGAAAAAATTCAACAGTTTGATTTTCATTGAAATAAAATAATTGTTATGATTTACACACCGTTACTTTTTCCAATATAAATATTCGAACTATTTTGTTTGTTGTTTCCTTTATAAATTTACATCATTTTTAAAAAGACCACGCGTCTTCGATATTTAGAAGACTAAAAAAGCGATGTTCATTATCTTTCTTCTGCTGCAAGTTTAATTAGTTATTTTGTGTCATAATTGCCATCTCGTATGTTTTAAATTTGAATAAAGAAGATTCAGGTTGTCTTATACGTCAATGATACACACAAAAAAAACGATAACAAATAAAATAAGGTGCAACATTCATTCTCCATGAAAAGAATACATCACATGGATGTAATTTTTGTAAGAAAAATACCACTTTCGTGAGAAGTTGTGTGTTGGACTTGAAGAGCCAAGGCAAACTGACAAATATCTGAATGAACGAATCGATTTATGGTATATATAAAAAAAAAGCCCACATGGTTAGCATTGAATAAATAGAAGGCCACTCTTAAATGATGACAACGTAGAAATTTTCGTTCTCTTAATCAATAAGATATTTTCTGAAATAACGCGGGACCCTATTAACTTAAAAGTTTTTTTTTTTTTTTTTTACCATGAATAAACTTCTTTTTTTATTATTATTATTTATTGATATCAGCTCTGGACATTAATATTCTTAAAAGTGAAATTGTTGTAAGTGATGGTATAACAATTATTTAAAATAAATTCCTTAAATGATATGTGAAAAGAAAGTTTCATTTTATGTATCAAAATGTGTAACAAATGATTATTTAAATCCCCACTTGAAGGCCTCCGATAGACTGAGTGAGCATAAAATCATCGCCCACGACAAACAAGTTAAAGGTAAACTTTTCAGTACAATTACTAATAAACGTTTTACTGTCGACCACACTGTTATGAATTTCGTTCTACATATAAAAAAAGAAGATGCGGTATGATTTTCAATGAGACAACTGTCCACAAGAGACCAAAATGACACAGACATTAACAACTATAGGTCACCGTACGGCCTTCAACAATGAGCAAAGCCCATACAGCATAGTCAGCTATAAAAGGCCCCGATATGACAATGTAAAACAATTCAAACGAGAAAACTAACGGCCTTATTTATATAAAAAAAATGAACGAAAAACAAATATGTAACACATAAACAAACGACAACCACTGAATTACAGGCTCCTGACTTGGGACAGGCACATACATAAATAATGTGGCTGGGGTTAAACATGTTAGCGGGATCCCAACCCTCCCTTAACCAGGGACAGTGGTATAACAATACAACATAAGAATATATGTATAGTACATAATAAGTTGGAGCAATTGTTCAATATATACATATAACGTGTTGTCGTTCTCATATGCAATGATATTTTTCACTGGACGTTAAACCCTAATTCGACAGCATCATCCAATTGTTTCTTTTCTTCTATTACTTGATCATATGTTGTTTACAAATCATTCTAAAGAAGTAAGTGGAAAGGAGCGAATGTAGCTACATTTGGTTATCTTAAGTTTTAATTCATTTTATTCCGTTTAGTTCCTTTCTACATAAGTGCAGAGGAGAACTGCAGTTGTCCGCATGTAAACTTCTATCATTTGTCACCAATTTGAGTACATCGCAATCCGTTACTGTTTCAACACCCAGGGGTGTTTCATGTCTGTATTCTTAAACAATTATTATTTTTTCTCTCTTTTTTAGCAATGCACCACTCTCTACTGTCCTAATCTATTATTCTATATTCTGCGTCTCCATCCAGATTCTCGTGTATACCATGAGGATCCGGATTGGGGGTGCTGTTTATTTTTGTATTCTTTAAATTGTTATGCCACTTTTCTCTACATTTTATTTATCTTACTCATTATTCTTTCTCTATTCTTTATATTCTAGCATCCCAATATATTTTATTTACTGATGTTTAGTTACATTACAACATTTATCTCTGATTTATATATATATATATTTTTTATTGTGAAACTACCCCTTTACAACGGGGGCAAGCGCCAGCGGGGTACTGACACCTGCGTCATCAAACATGCACATCATAGTATTTACAAACAACATTAAATGATTGTAGTAAAAATGATATAAGATACTTGCAAATGTCTTTATAAGTCTTATAAATACATTAACGCTAAAATATCATAATAAATTGGTTATTTCGTAAAAGTACATTACAGTGACAATTTCATATGCATAAATACTTAAAAATCTTTCATCCATCAAAGATTAAAAAAATCAAACTTAAAACTAAAAACGTTCACACACAGTTCAAGATATTATACATTGGAAATCTTATCAATTTGAAAAGAACGTTCATTCATTACGTCTACAAGGTATTTTTTAACGATCTTATCTAAACTATTACCTAAGTCTGGGGAATACAAGTAGCCCAGATCACCTATCATGAACTGTATTTGTGATAAGGGTGGCAACTCTGAAAAACAGATATCCATTTTTAAATTCTCGAAACATGCTTGTATGTTAGTACTTGTTCTTTTTCTGATAGCCGAGAAAAAAGGACAATCTAACATAACGTGAAAGATATTCTCAATCGCATTTGAGGAACATAGCTGACACTCATTATGTGTTGTCAGATTCATTCGTTGAAGCGTTGCATTTATAGGCAGACAATTCGTTCTTGCCAAAACTTTTAGCCTTGTTGAGCGGAAATCGTCAACATTTGACAGATACGGCTGCTTACGACTAACAACCACAAAGGATTGGTACAAGTTTAGGCTACTCTTTCCTAAAATATTACATAGTTGAGTATTGGTCGTTTCGTTACCATAAAATTTATTAAAGGTGTTAACGTTTATGTTTCCATTTGCATAATGGTCAAGACCCGCAGTCTGTAAAATAGTTTCGATATTTTCGATATATTTCCATTCATTACATTTAACGGATATAATTTCATCTAGGATAATTTTAGACAGCCGATTATTGGGCAGATTTTTTAATCTAGCGTAGTATGCAATTCTTTGTCTATCCATAAATCTGTTTATTGACTCCCACCCAAATTCAGCTAGGAGCGCACACTTAGGAATATTCATTTTTGTGTTTAAGATTATTTTCCCCACTTTATATTGAAAACTTTCTAGTAATTCTTTACATTTCTGGGATGACGGGAACCATACTGAACATCCATACGTCAGTGATGGTCGAATAGCCGATATCCACAGAGAATGTTCAAAATTTATACGGTTAAAATCCCCATGTTCACCTAAATACGAATTGCATGATTTATTTTTCGTTGAAAATTTTCTTTCAGGTACTGTTCTATGTGGTATGTAGATTTAAGGGATCTTGAAAAATATACGCCTAAATATTTGTATTCATTTACTTCTTCAATGAGATCGTTCCCCAGATACCATTTTTTATCTGAGTCTTTCTTTTTACCTGTAACCAGAACCTTCGACTTGGATGAATTAAACTTTAAGCTCCATTTTGAAACAAATTTATGCGCTATGTTTAAGAGAATTTGTAGCTCTTCTTCAGTGTTTCCTAATAGGACAATGTCATCAGCGAAAAGAAGGCAGTTTATTAATTCAGAAGCGATGTTAATACCTAAATTTGCCCCCTTCAGCATATCGCACAGGTCAGTCATTAAGACGGAAAAAAGTGTAGGAGATAAAACGCATCCTTGTTTAAGACCAAATTCTTGATCGAACCATTCAGACTCATAATTACTAAAAAGGACTTTATTGCTAACATTCTTATATAATGCCCGGAGGATCTTCCAGCATTTACCTTGGATACCCTTTTTCCATAGGAGATAGAACAGTCCATCCCGCCAAACTTTATCGAAAGCCGATGAAAGATCAAGGAAGGCAAGAAAAGTCTTTTCCTTCCTTGACTTTTTCATCGAACAAATTCCGTTAAGTGTAAAAATGTGATCCTCCACCTTCCTATCTTTTCGGAAAGCACCTTGGGTTTCCCAAAGTATCCCTTTATCTTCAATATATCCCATAAGATTACATTCAATTAGCTTACAGTATACCTTATATACATTTGATGTTAGAGTTATACCTCTGTAGTTACTCAGAGAGTGTGTAGACCCACCTTTGTGTATGGGTATAATGATTCCTTTCTGCCATTCATCTGAGATTATTTCTAGATCTGTAATTTTTGTAAAAATATGCACAAGGGAGTTCAACAGGATGTCCCCACCATATTTAAGGAATTCGTTAGGAATGCCATCAGTACCACAGGCTTTTCCACATTTGAGACTTTTCAAAGTCTGTGAAATTTTATTTTCGTCGAAAGTAACCGATAGGGGAGAATCTGATATTAATATATTTTCGTCAATATTTGTAATAAGGTTTTTAACATCTTTTTCAAGTTCATCATTTTCATTTTGAAAGGAACCTATCGAGCTAAAATGCTTGGAAAGGGCATTATTTATCTCATCCGTATCCGTTAATATTTTATCCGAATCATGTGGATCGTTAAGCTCTATAGGACCTGTATCGGTTCGTTTTATTTTAAGAAAATTCCAAAAACCTTTCATCTTATTTTTTGCATTTATACATTTATCATTAAACTGTCGAATTTTGGCTGATCGTTCTTTCCGTTTGATAGCCTCTTGTACTTGGGATTTCCGATTAAAATAAATTTCTTTAAGTCTTTTGCCAATTTCGTCATCATGCGCATGATATTTGTTATGGGTGCGGTTTAATCTATTGGCGTTGCGGCGTTGTTTTAAAAGATAATCAAGTTCTTTATCCCAAAAGTCTTTGTAATTTTTTACGGGTTTGGCTTTACCGATAGCTAACATTGCAGATTTTTCTACCGCGTTTTTCCATAAATCCCAGAGTTGGTTTACATCGTTTATTTTGTCACTTTCTTTAGTAAATTTGCTCATATTTTCATTAAGTTTTTTCTGGAAGAGGGTCCAGTCTGTTTTATCGTTTATTTTCCAAACGCATTTTTCATTTTGTATCTTTTTCTGTACAATAGGTTTACAAATTCACTGTGCAAGTCGAACCTGCCTGAATCGTCTATTACAACACTAGAGACATTTTCTGACAAGCTCTTTGTCAGAAATACGTAATCTATTGCCGACCTCTGATTATTAAGAATGCGCGTGAAATGACCAGTACAGCAATTCATTGTATTTGCTACTTTCATTTGACTTGCGTCAATGAACTGTGATAAGCGAGATCCGTTATATGACGGTAAACTACATAGTTTATTTTTACCTGTATGTTCGCAAACACCAACGCAACGCCCGTTGAAATCGCCCATGAGTAGTATTTCATATCCCATGGCATTTAAACGAGACGTTTCGTCTAGTAATTGGAACATTAATTCATCAGTGTGAGATTTATTTGTTCCGTCGTTCGGAAAATAAACTACACCTATTGCCGTTTTCACGTTATTTATTCGCGTTAAAGTCCAAAGCCGTTCATATAAATCTGATTTGCTATCAAGCAAATTTTCATCAAGCAATGGTAAATGCGACTTCAGACAAATACCTATGCCTCCTTTTTCTTTACTACCTTGTCGCGTTTTTTCCGACCCAACAATAAGATGTATCTAAGTTAGGTGGTCGACTGTTATTTTTCAAAAATGTCTCAACCAAACCAAAAATACCAACATTATTATATTTTAAATGTTTGTTAACTTCATGTATTTTTGACGTCATACCACGAATATTGAGATAGTCGATATTAAGAGTGGTCTTACCATACGAGCGACGATTAGTTTTCTTTCCGCGTTTATGTTTACGAGATTTCATTGCATGCATTTTCTTACTTTTATCTATAGGATCTATCTTTTCAGAGTTGCCAACCTCTTCTACACTCTCTTCTTGGCCAGTAACCTAAAATCTACATACCTTGGCCTTATGGCCGGGTTCATTACAATTATGACAAACAACATAAGTACCATGCCTACAGACAGAAGTCGTATGGTTAGATTCGCCACAATACCAACAGAAAATGTTATCATGAGTGTCTTTTGTTTTCCTATAGTTATTAGGTGTTTGTGTGAATGACCACCAGACCTATTATAATCACCATACAAAGAGAACGATCTATTGTCTAGACTATGATATTGTTTATCTTGCCTTCGGTCCATATGGTTACGGTTGTTTTGTCTTCCCGGGTTCCTACGGCCTGGACGCTTTTTATAACTATTACTAGCGTTGAACGACTTCTTATGAGAATTCTGATTGGAATGACTGTCCGCCTGTCGTCCGTTGTAGGGTTTAAGATTGTTAGACATTCGTTGAAAGTATAATTCATCTGTTACTTCTTTCAGAGCACGATGATCAACCTTTGGTTCCAATAATTTTATGTTTAGGTTTTTGGCCAACTTAAAGGTGCCTGTAATGTCCAAGTGAACTCCATCAGGTTCATACATGTTAACATTTATGGAGCCATTCGATAGACGGAATGTGTCGTCATTGTCTACATAGTGTAAAGTTTCATCATTGGCAATTTTTTGTAGGATGTTGTTTGCTCTACTAATGTTTCCGAATTTATCGTCTAACCGTGGGCACAGTCCTGATACCACTACATTCTCGCTTACCGATTTTGCCTTTAATACTAGTGTCATGTAATCCTCATAAAACACATCGGGGTTGAAATTTTTATCAAGACAGTCATTGCTACCGACTAGAAGAATTACGTTTTCTAATAGTGTGTCTTTCGGTAATTTCAGCAACTCGTCCGTTATATCGTTTACCTTTCCACCTCTAACACATTTTGGTTCAATGTCAAGGACAAAACGATCTTGAGTCATGCTGCGAATAATTGAACTTCCCATAAGCAAGGTACCACTTGGTTTCGGTTTTTATATACTTGTTACCAATGTAGATGACTTTTGAACAGAATCCACAAGATAAATGCGACCATTCTTGGATGAAATTAATATTACTTTAATATTACACTTTTTGAAACCATTTTTATCAATTTTCAATTTCTATTGTCTAAATTGTTCATTGGTCATGTGCTGTTTTCGTATATTTTACATGTATGTTTCATTGTTCATGTGTTGTTTCCGTATATTTTATGTTTCATTGTTCGTGTGTTGTTTCCGTATATTTTAGCCGCTCGTCTTGAGCCTACCCATGATTCGACAACACCCCATATAGTAGCAATAAAATTATACTTCTATTGCCATTCATAACTCTTAACAGACCAATTAACAGACCGAGTTTTATACATCCGACCCATTAACAGACCAGGTTTTAAATAAAAATTGATTAATGTCACCAAAATACAGATTTTCGTGAAGATTTTTCACACAATGATATTATTATGGTTAACAAACATAATGCCTGTCTTTTTTCGATGTTCAAAATATTGCATGCAAGTAAATTCGACCAATGTGCCATTTTGTGTACATTTTGTGTGTGTAAAATGTGTATAAATTTATTGATGAGTAACCCGCCTTTCCATTTTATAAAACATTTATCGAAGCTAGAAAAAAAATTATTACACAACTGGATTCAGTACATTGAATTGTTTTGTCAGACATGAATATTTTTTATGATAAAAATATTTTTAAAAAGTTATACAATGAAACATACTGAACCTTCAATGGTTTTCTCGATAACACATGATTAACAGACTTTAGCCAACCCGATTAACAGACCAACCGCCGATATAGCCGCATACTCAATATAGATTAACCGACCAATCTCTCGGTTAGCCGAGTGTCGGCCGTGATTCTCAGGCGAATATGTACAATTACTTGACTCAAAATACAATATTCCAATTGACGGTTCCAAAATGGATAGGTATAAATAAGTCCAAAATACTAACTAGTGTATAGTCAAAAAAATTAAGAAGATAAATTGAATTATTACTTCAGTACTTACTGTATCTTTCCGCAGGAAGTTTTCCTTTGTCTGATTTGCCTGCCATTCTAAAAATTCAGATAAATTCTTTATTTCGATTTTTTTTCTAGTACATTTGTTTTTTTCAAATAGTTTATGTCGTCTGTTGAATCAATTTAATGATTACAAAAAGTAACAGCTGTTCAACAATTTCATGTTGAAAACAAAATTTGATATATTGATACATATGATACGTCGAGGACAGAGATTATGTACTATTGTTTTTAAAGTACACATGACAAATTTTATGTGTTGGTTTCATGAGCTTATAAATGATAGTTCCTCATTACAGTTAATATCAATTTTGGCTTTCAGGTGTAACACCATTAAATCATAGTACGTCACATCTGGTTGCATACGAAAAAGGGTCAAAAAAACATATTCCTTGCATTCGACAGTTATAGGAAATTAATCCTACTTTTCGTTGCAGCAAAACAAATCTGGGTCATAAACATATATCTTTTGTATTTCAAGGCAATTGGTGTTTTTAGAGATTATTTTAGAAACTAGAGGTTACATGGTTACTACTCCAGTGATGGTTATTTGTTTTTATATGCAATGAATTTTTTTCTATACTACTGGATAAGATAAAACTTTACTCCTGCCAAGTATTTTTTTACTTGAAACACAGATAAATTCTGCACAAGTTTTTAAAAAGTACAAATTTAACAAAGACTAATAGAGAAAAATCAATGGTCATAATACACCTTGAGTGATTCTGATGATGGTAAATAGAGAGAAACGCTTTGGAAGCATAAATATTTATAAAGAGTTATCTTCATAAGGTGGAACCACAAGTGTATGAATATAACTGTTCATTCAAATCTTAGAATACTGTATATGGACTGATACCCAGGCTGTCATTTTTCTACTCCGCTTAATCTTTTGGTAGTAATTCTCTGTGATATTTAACTCATCTCCACGAAACCTGTCTTAATCTTTCCGATATTGATAATTTTCTAGGTTTCTTTTGGACGATAAAGGTATATTAAGGAAAGTCTGTCTTTTATTAGAGATGAAATGTGGACATCTAAATATTTTTATTTTATTTTAAGATAATGCAAAATTGTTGCTTTTCTTTGGCCGCATATTAAAATGATAAAAAAATTCGGAAGTGATTAGGAAGTCCTGCCAAAATGGTTTATCCAGGTAAGTATTTTGATATTTATTTGTTATGCATATGTATATGAGATATTGTACATGAAAGCAAGCCACCAAAATTTATTAAAGATCTCAGGGTTATAATTAAGTACGCCATACGCGCTTTTTGTCCAAATGTAGCTAAAATCAATAGAGTTGATTAACTACTTAATCAGAAAATACCGTCAAAAATAGAACAAACACGTCAGTCGATTATTTAAAGGAACTTTTGCTTTTTAAAAACAATTTTATTCATTTTGCACTTTGGCAAAGGTTATGAAAATTTAATAGAGATGGCGAGGTATTTCAAACAGCAAGTATGGTAGGTTTGTTCTGATTCACAAATAAGTGAAATCGTCAGTTGATTCCTTTGAGAAGATTTTGATAAGCTCGTCTGAACCCGTGACAACTCTACAACAGATTTATCAATCGGATCACCAGCAGTGATGGTGATAAAATGCTGACAATACATTTTTTGTATATACAAGTCTTCTAAACATCAGCCCAACAATGTTAGATCTGTAAATTTACTTTCGTAAATGTTTTGTTTTTCCCTCGCCGGGATTCGAACTCATGTTACTGAGATATTGTGACACCAAATCGCCTTGAACTGTATCCGACGCGCTAGACCACATTCCCACCTAGGCTTCACAATAATAAAGCTTTCGGTGGCCGGGTGTTACCTTTCCTTGTCATGTTTAATCTAGCGTCGTACTACAGTACATGATATATAAGGCAGGAGATGGAATTGTTACAGATCAGCTAAATTGTCTATTATAAAGGATCCTACAAATTAATGCAAGATACAGTCACAGAAATAATTATATTTATTAGTACGTCTGAACCAGTGACAACTCTACAACAGATTTATCCATATATAATGTATATATTATAATACATATATTACATTGTTGTACTATATTTTTGACGTTTCTACCTTTTATGTCTGTTTTTTTTTTGCTCACACATTGTTTTCAAGACGACTGACTCATATAATGGAATTCAATGCAACTGTCATACAAGTGAAAGGTTAAGCTAGATATAAAACCAGGTTAAATCCATCATTTTATACATGTAAGGAAATGTCCGTCCCACGTTAAGAATATAACAGTTGCTTTTCATTCGATAGATGTGTTATAGCTTTAGATTTTGCCATTTAAGAAATGATTTTCCGTTTTGAATTTCCTTTGCCGTTCGGTATTGTTGTTATTTTACATTTCATATAACAGAAAACTAAGATCGATAAAACATTTCCATATTTATTAGACAAAGACAATAGTGCACACATATCGGACATTTACACGGCCCAAAAACGTTACAGTGAAATATTCCCAAAAACTGTGTGCCTATCATATTCTTTAACATAATACATGTAATAGTCAGATATTTTCAATGACACAATATTTATTAAGTTGATTTTGATGATAAAGATCTAGTTAGTTATTTATCAAATGTTTTAATCATTACAAATCCATTGAATATTTCAAGAACAAAGGTTGGGAGGGGGCGCCAGATGTTAGAAATTGAGTTTATCTATTAGCATGATTAGGTTATCAATATATGTACTGCTTGTACAAGGATATCTACAATAAATGTTAACATTTTTATTTCATTCGTGCTCAAATTTACGACATAATACTTTTCAGAAATTTATATTTGATAAATGAAAAACAGATTTTCTAATTTTAGTATTCAGATTTTCTGATGTAAGTAGTCAGATGCAACGATCAAAGGGAACAGGGAAGACACTGGAAGAAATATCTTTATTAGTTGCTGATTTTGTTTTATCGTTTTTTCATTTTGATAATTCTGATATCAACGAGACTATGTAATCATATCATCATTTCGTAACAATATTATTCCGAAATATTTTTAAACTTTAAATTGTGACGAATTCGTCCGATCAACCGATTGTGCAGATTTATCATCAGATCGTCCGACTGATTGTTGATTGAGCAGTAAATAAACTCATCATAGATACCGGGATTGAAATTTTATATTTGCGCAAGATGCGCGTTTCGTATACAAAAGACTCATCAGTGACGCACATATGAAAATTTTTTAAAAAGGCCAAATAAAGTTCGAATGGTGAATGATCGTTGATTGACCAGTCAAGTAGTCAGCACGTCGGTGTTGTCATGAATATCAATTATATGGTCATTGTTATAAATTTCCCGTTTACAAATAAAAGTATGAGTTTTTCGAAATACCCAGGATTTTCTTATCCCAGGCATAGATTACTTTAACCGTTTTTGGCACAATATTTTGGAACTTTGGGTCCTCGATGCTCTTCAACTTTGTACTTGTTTGGCATTAGCAGTTTTTGATCCGAGCGTCACCGATGAGTCTTATGTAGACTCCATGACTGACAGATCGCTAGCACTAAACCAGTAATACCTAGGCTACGAGTATAAGTAGTGTAACAATAACATGTTACAAAATAGACTTAGGTCAACTACACTTTGTTAATGACATGAATAAATATAGAACCAAATTGTATTTTTCGAACTAAGAAATGTCTGTAAAACAGTGCCACTTTCATTTAGGTAATATCACGGTATGTATACTGCCCGGCGGAGATCGTGTTTTTTTTAGTGAATCAGTCTATTTTTTCTTGTGTATATCAGGTTTTATCGAGTGATTTTACATGCGATGAGATCGATTTACTGTTATTTCGCAAGTAAACTAGATTTTTCTTGACGGTTCATCTTTTTTCTGAATGCTTAACACATGTTACATGTTTTGAATACAAACGACGCAGAAGTATTCTCTAGTTCACTTTTGATATAGTGTTGTACATTGTCCAGGTTTTTTTTAAAACGACCGGGATGTCAAACAACGAACTTTTTTTTAAAGGAAAATGTAAATAAGCAAAGAGATATCATTTGACTAAAAAACTTAAGAACCGAGTACGGGGACTCATAATATTTTTCCTATGTGTCTGATGGAGTTGAAACGTAAGCCTCTTTACGATTATTGTAATTCATATACGGAGAATTCAAAAAGATTGATTGTTGGTTGTGTCATGCATGTTCAGAACGAAAACAAATTAACGATAAATCCAACAAACAGATCTTGTAACAGAGGGACGAAAGATACCAAAGGGACAGTCAACAGGGGATGTTCGGAATAAAGTGCGGGAAATTTAGACAACCACGGAAAATGGGAGTGTAATGGGTATGGACAGAAATTTTACCTTACGAAAGGCCACCTACGGACCCTTTAGAGAGCTGTTGCAAGGGCCGTTAACGTGCGTGCAATGAGTTTAGTATTAACTCTACACGCCCCATTCTGACGAGACATGGATGCATACTTAAACATCTCACACAACCAAATAGACGTTCCACTTTGGCAAGGGTCGTTTGGAAGAGGCCTTAAGTCACAGTATTTCTTTTCCCCAGTCCCTCTTTGATGTAAATATCTTAAGAACTGGTTTGTTATAATTCATGTCAATACCGCAGTAAGGACTACCGAGCTGATTATAAACTCTGGAACTTACAAATCTATGTAATAAACAACGTAAGAATTGCTGATGGAAAAAAGCCGTACCCCATACCTACAATGAATATATAAATTAGTAATACAAAACTGATCTTAACTATATGCTTCTGGAAAGAAAGTATTCGACAGCAATCACAACTGTGTGTTGCAGTTTTATAAGTTGCGGCAGAATCTTCCCCTGTAGTGCAAGTTATGATAAATAATAGAAATTAGATTTACCCACAATTAAACATGTCCGCTTGATTTCCCAAAATTCAAGGTAGAAGTTCATCGAACAAAATAAAATTCATTGTTTTTTTTTGTGGTTATCTTATTTAAAACTAAAGCCTAGATAACACTGAACATTCTGCAAAATTAGATTTATTTGTAATTTCTTCTCCATGTAGTATATAGATATAAATTACCTTCGAATCAATACAACGACATTTGCTACGTCAATTTAACTTTAAACACTATGTTAATAATGCATAAACCCATACAAAACTTCTTCAAATTAAGATAACATAAACCTTAATAAAATACGAAACTAAAACTACAAAATACATACCCATGATACTGAAATTACAACTTGATTTTGATTAATATTTGTTAAGACAGAAAACACTCACCATAATTGTTGGGCTATGTATTCGCATATGACAGAGAGTGAAAACTATATTCAACTATATCGATGTCATATGCAATATATTCACGAACCGTTTGTTTGTCAGAAAGCTTTCGTGTAATTTATTTCAGTTGACGGAGAGTTCATGAACGAAACACGTTGACTACTAAATTTCTGTAATACAGAGCTATTCTTTTGTTAGCTAAAAGAGGGACGAAAGATACCAAAGGGACAGTCAAACTCATAAATCTAAAATAAACTGACAACGCCATGGCTAAAAATAAAAAAGACAAACAGACAAACAATAGTACACATGACACAACATAGTAAGATGACATAAATTTTCCTACAGAATTGAGCTTACATTGATGCTTCAGGTATAAAAAAGATTCGTCTGGTATCACAACTATTTATTTCAATTTCTCTTTGACAGGAAACGATAGATAATAGTTATCTTGCACATTACGCAACAAATGTATAAATATAGCAATTTGATTTCCCGAAATTAAAAATGTGCGCCAAATTCAAGAGAAGCAGTTCACACAAATACATATCCTTCATTGTTTGTTCGGTAGAAAATGAAATTTCAACCTTTATTAAAACTATTCCTAGGTATAACAAACGCGCGGTGTGAACAGTAGGGATGCTAAATATGTGGTAATAATTAAATCATTGGAAACCAAAACAAAATAATGACTGATAAATAAAGTTCATTTAACCATGGCAGTAAAACCTTAGTGTTTCGATTGTTTTATAACTTTTCATGAATAAGTAAATTTACGGATATAACATGTTAGCCCAGGATTGCTGAATACTGTGTTGTTGATAACCATATGGTAAAACTCAACCATAACTGATCATAGAAGACGGTTAAATGAAAATTATAATAATGAAAATTTATAAAAAGTCCTTTGTAAAAAATGAAAATAACTCTAAGGCGCTGTATATTCTGCATGGTAATTTAAAAAAAATCAAGAACAAAAACATGAAACATGCACTGTGTCTGATTCAAATACAACAAAAATGCCTACCAAAAAATAAATCGTCAATACGAAAAAACATGTTTAAACAAAAAATAAAAGAATTAGGCTAAAAACACGCAAAAACCCTAAAAAAAGAATACAAAAAATTGCAGTAAATGTTGATACAAAACAAGTAAAACAAATCTAACAGAGAAAAGACAAAAAATCTGATTAAAAAGCAATGCGATAAAATGAGCTTCTAGCTGAGATTTTAAATACTCTAGGGACTTGCATTGTCTTAAACTGTTCGGGAGATTGTACTAAAGAGATATCGCTACCCAATCAAATTATCTGGCCAAATATCCAACCACAGCAATATCAGTAACGATCCATACAAGACAGTCGCGTTCACATGGATTACTTTATCCAAAATGTCATTTTCAGATAAAACCGACTGTATTAGTACCGTAACCTAGTGCAACAGCTCAGGTTTGATCAATGTTAGAACATATACTGATATATCCACTATAATAAGAATGGTATACAGTTTATGAATGTTATCATCTCTTCGAGGTACTGTACACTTGAAGGACATAGAAGAATTATCCTGAATTTGTAAAAGAAGTATATTTGTATTACATGTATGTAAGTTAATTTACTCATTGTACATATTAGTTGCTGCTACAATTCAATACAACCTAAAAATTCACCAATGTAGTTTCCTTTTATTCATACTTGGAATTTTGCATCAAGCCAAATAACAGTAATACTTTGTATAGACCAAAATATTGACCTTCAGATATGTATCCTTGATATAAAAGACTTAATGAGAAAGGTTATTATTATAATTTTGTTGTTTAATCACAGAGTCGCTTAAGTTTTGAAAAATAATCAATTAAGATCTATTAAAAATTGAAACCAATATTAATCAAAAGACGGTATGATTTACAAGCAGGTTAAGGTACTTTGATATAGAAATAAAGATATGTTGCAAATTTATCAATGAAACAGTCATCCGTAAAGAACAAAAGATAAAATGTGCAAAATTACCGACGAACACTTTTCGCTTGCTTTATAGACTGTGATCATTTTAAATACGATATAATTTGTTATAATTTTGTAATTTTGCTATATATTAGTAAGCAATTTCAGATTGAAGAGCCTTGATGTATATTATATTAATCGATCTACTATCTTAGAAGGTCATGTCATGTGACTGTGAGGAACTTCATTAGTAGTTGTCGTATGTCATATTTTAAAGATTTCGTTATTTTTATCCTTTTTGTTTGTTAATTAGAGAAATACCATGGTTTAAATTAGAATAAAACATAAATTTTTAAGACAAGATAAATATATGAAGATGTGGTATGAGTGCAAATGATTACTATTCATCCAAGTCAATTTAGAATTTGACATATTGTGTGGACACATTTTTATCTTTTAAGTCTGTATTTTGATCTCGAGATGTCATTTTGTACCTTTTTGATTCTGTTGACAAGCACTTCACATCACCGTTTATTTATTATGTCAATAGAGACTTGCATAAACATACAAATTATTGAGGAATAAGTGTGCTTGTTTTTGGTTGTTCGTTTTCATTTGGTTAAACAAGAATTAGAAAAAAAATATCTAACCCAAACAAAACGCCCACCTCGGTTTAGGTTTCTTAGAGCCACTGAGCAATGCAAAACGCAGTTGGTATCAAACAGTGTTATTGTTAATATAAGTAAATTGTATACGACTGTCATACAAGTGAGAAGTTTACCTAGCTATCAAACCAGGTTTAACCCACCATTTTCTACACATAAAAAAATGCCTGTACTATGTCAGAAATACTAATTTCAAATTTATTGTCCATTCGTGTAATGTGTTTCAGCTTTTGATTTTACCATATAATTAGGGACTTTCCTTTTTAAATTTTCTCCGGAATTCAGTATATTGGGTCTATATTTGTGATTTTACTCTTTTTCACATTCTTACATATGTTTCTTATACATTTGATTTACATGTAACCGACTGACCATTTTCTCGGCCACAGCTGAACCATTTTACCACTACTAGAATCAGAATGAAGAATGTCATCCAAATCAAAATATTCTGAAAAAAATATAACGGCCAAATCAGAAGCAGTTTCCTATGATTTTACTGTGGTGGCACCGCAATAGAACTATTACTGATTCTGAGCATATTCGGCAAGAAAAGAATATTATGTTTTTAATTGAAATAGTGATATGCTGAATCAATTGAAATAAATCTTAACCAATTACATCAATAATAAAACTGATTGGATACCACTAAATGGTAAATATTAAATGCATAATATATGATAATGACATGCCAAAATTAAGAACTGTATAGATCATATTAATTTATCACAAGACCTATAAAAAGTTTTCAAATGTACCAGGATAAACATTTAATACGCCAGACGCGCGTTTCGTCTACATAAGACTCATTAGTGACGCTCAGATCAAAATAGTTATAAAGCCAAACAAGTACAAAATTGAAGAGCATTGAGGACCTAAAATTCCAAAAAGTTGTGCCAAATACGGCTTAGGTAATCTATCCCTGGGATAAGAAAATCTTGAGTTTTTCGAAGAATTCAAAGTTTTGTAACAGTCCTTTGTTCTAGAGACTAGCATCCAATCCAGGACCAGTGGGTTGGTTTAACTGTTTGAATAATTTTTATTGCTTACCAGAACAGGAAGCGCTGAAGGCTTCATCATTCCAGACAAACAATTCATCAAAGTTTTTTACTTTGAAGCTGTTTTTCTGAGGCTGGTCTAGATGCAATGGCATTCAATTCACGGGTACCTCTTAAAACAATACCAATACCAACAGCATAAATATGAATTCCTTCTGAACGAACTAGCTCCGCCTCAGGAATGGTTCTTCATGAATTCTAATGTGAAACACCGTCAATTAAAATAAGACACACCATCACGATCCCTATTGGCAGCCGTGCACATTTGTGAACGCATGGTTTTCGAAGCTCCAAAAGTATGTGCACTTCCATATCTATATGGAATTGCATCACTAGCATCCATTATGTCTTGTGAGGTGCTGTGGGTATTTATATGATTTCATTTAAAATTAGATGATTGGATCGTTGGGATTATCTAAGAAAGATAGCTTTTTATGATTGATAGGTAATGATAATTTATCTTTGTATGCATGCAAGGGTAAAATTAAAATAGGTACTAATAATGTAACGCCCCAGTCGCACTAGACCACGATCGCACCACGCTCACCGCGATCAAAAATAAATTCAGATCGTGGTGAGATCGCGGTATGAACGGCATGAAAATGTAAATTCCCGCTGCTTTCACGATGCTACTACGTCCTCATTACGCTTCTACAACGATCCCGCTGCGATTATACCACGTTCTCGCGGCGCTTATTCTGCGACCTCACTACGCTTGTCAGGATCTTTCTACACTCATAACGTTCTCACTACGATCATACTACGAGTTATCCGATTGCAACACGATCTTACCACGCTTCAACTTAAATTAAAACCTATTGCTAGTCCATAATGCTGAAATGACGATATTTTAGTGAACGATAACAGAGATGACACAAATGTGTCAATGGATATAGACATATGTGTTATGAGTGTCAATGGGACAACTCTCCATCCAAGTCACAATTTATAAAAGTAAACCATTATAGGTCAAGATACGGCCTTCAACACGGAACCTTGGCTCAAACTGAACAGCAAGCTTTAAAGTGCCCCAAAAATTACTAGTGTAAAACCATTCAAACGGGAAATCCAACGGTTCAATCTAAAATCTAAAAACGAGAAGCATGGTTGAGCCGATAGAGAAAATTTACAAGAAGTCCTTATTACATACAGTACAGACAAACAAAACCTGGAGAGATTTAATATATTTTATGTGAAAATGGCAATGATTATGAAGGTCGTAATATGAACGTAGTCAGGTCGTAAGAATAGCATGATGCGGACGGCAAAGGGCGTACTAGAATCTTACTGTGGTCTTGAACAGCGTGGTGAAAATGTTGTATAGTCGTAGTGGAGGCGTAGTTGGGTCGCGGTGAGAACTTGATGATCGTAGTGAGGTCGTAATAACGTCGCTGTGAGATCGTAGCGCAGTCTCGCCGAATAGAATCTGGCTCTCGCTACGCTCTCGCTACGATGGTACAGCGACCTTTGCGATCTTACTACGATCTTAGTACGCTCTCACTACGATTCTACTACGACCTGATTTCGCCACGACCGCACCACGATTATTTTGAACATGTTCAAAGTTGGCCACGCTCATCACGATCTTGAAGACCTCACCACGACCGTGATACGACCTTACTCCGATCTACACGATCGTACTACGATCATCAAAATTTGCATTTTTTTCACAGATCGTAGTGTGATCGTGGCCTAGTGAGACTGCGGTATTATATAAGTAAAGTTACTTTATTTGGTACTAGTAATAAACAAACGCATACACTCTTGCTGAATGTTTAAAATTGCTAAAAGTTTTCTATATATATTAAATTGTATATATAATAATGTGGTTTATATATCATGTACGACAGTATTTAAATATTAACCCTCAATAGTTTTATATTTCCTGTAACACTAACTTTTTAAATTTTGAAATTGTCACTAAATAAACTCATTATAGATACCAAAATTTAAATTTGTATTTTCACCAGCCGAATGTTTCGTCTACAAAAGACTCACCAGTGACGCTCGAATAAAAAAAGTAAAAAAGGCCAAATAAACTACGAGGTTAGAGAGCATTGAGAACCAAAATTCCTTAACAAATTCCCAAATACAGCTACGGTAATCCATTGCTGTAGTAGAAAAGCATTAGTATTTCAAAAATCCATCTATCATGGCTTTTATAGGATCACAAAAAGAGGGACGAAAGATACCAAAGGGAGAGTTAAACTCATAGATAAAAAATAAACTGACAACGCCATGGCTTAATAAAAAAGACAAACAGACAAATAATAGTACAGAAGACACAAAATAGAAAACTAAAGACTAAGCAACACGAACCCCACCAAAAACTTGTGTTATTACAAATCCGGTAAATAGTCTAATTCGGTAGGTAACATTCGCAAGATTCAACATGTATTGATATATCCTACATATACTCCAGATTGTTTTATCAATGTTTCACATGTTTCATAACATTAAAAACGCAAGGAACCAACAAGAATTTTAACTGAAAGGGTAAGAAAACCATCTTGTTAATCGCAAATTCATGTTTTCAAATTCAATGACGTCCATTATCACTGAACTTGTGTGCATATTTGTTTAGAGACCAGCTGAAGGACGCCTCCAGTGCGGGACTTTCTCGCTACATTGAAGGCCCATTTGTGGCCTTCGGCTGTTGTCTGGTCTATGTCGGGTTGTTGTCGCTTTGACACATTCCCCATTTCCATTCTCAATTCTATTTGAAATGAAAGAACTAAATATAACATGTATAATGTATCATCAGTCTTTTCTTCGTTTAATAAATATTAAATATTATGTCAATGTCAGAAAAATATAAACTTTTTTATGAGGCTGAGAAACTGGAGAAGGGCGAGGTTCGACCGAGCCCTTCCCTAGTTGTGTGTCGATTTTACAAAAATATATATTTTTCTGACATTGACCTTATATTATTTTTATACTGCAACTTAAATCTATACATTGATAGCTATGTAAATTGTAAACCAATTTCAAACTTATTTTCATCCCTTAATGAACCATTAAAAACTAGAGGCTCTATATATTTTTACTCATTTATCAGAATTATAGTCTTAAAGAAATCACTGCGTTAACTCTAAGTTTTTCTTTACTATACATTTTATACCCCCTCCCCTGTTTGAATTTTTTAAAGAATTTGAATTTTAATTATTGCCAGCTTACCCTGTTTGCATATTTTCTGATAAAAAATGCCTATAACCTGTTTAAAACTGTTTTGATAACATATTGAAAGCATATCAGAATACTATAAATGTAATGTTTAGCAGTCAATCATTACAACATTCAAGATTATATAAAGTACCCAATCCAGCCTCTGTCTCCAGTCCACATCTTACTGTTTGCCTATTTGTCAATAAAGAACACATTTTCTGCCTCAAATGGTCAATTTAGAATTCTTGTCACAACAGTATCATCTGTAACCATATCTCTGACAAAATTTAGCTAATATATATACTAGAAGTGTTCAAACACAGCCATATTTGCAATAGTTGTATGTATGCAGATACTAGTCTGAGATATAACTTCACTTAAAATATTAAAGAGATGACTGCTAACATCTGATTTTTGCATAACTTCCAAGCATAATTATTGTTCTCTATCATATAGCCTCCAGGCTATCTCGTGTTTAATTGGGAATTTGTGTCAACAAAGTAGCCACGTGCCTTTCTATTTAAAGAACTAATTTAAATAAAAAAACATCCGGGTGACCACCCCAGGTAGTATTTAACAGAGAGCGCGCTCCCGCCTCATGCTTTTTGTACAAAAGGCCACGTGTACGTTAGTTGATACTTAATTGTGAAATTCATGATGGATAAAAAATGTTCGAACTTAAGCGACATCAGTTCAGTAGAATCTGATAATGATTTAGACCCTACAGTGCTCAAAATATTTGATACTGACCAGGAAGAAGAGAGTTTTTCTGGCTTAGAGCATGTAGAAAAAAGGGTCTAATGATTCACGACGTGGTCGTGATATCACAAAACAGAAGAATTCTGAAAAGGAAATAGTCGCTAAGGGACCTGGAAAAGGCCCTGGAAAGAATTTAAAAGGCAAGGCACCGTTCAAACGGAAAAAAGTAAGTGCTCCTAAAACTAAAAAGAGTAAAGACAATTCGTCAGAACTATCAGATATGATGAAAACATTTTTTCAACAATTTAGTAATGCACAAATACCTGCAAGTCAGGTTCCAGGCACTAGCCAGACCGGAAATTTACCGGAAATTGATTGTATGCAAGGTCAAGGTGACGATGAGCATCTAGAAAGACCTAGTGATGGGTACGCATATTCAATGAATGCTATTTTCTCAAGCACTGACCCCAATGATAATCAAATTATTAATGCTGATTCGGCAGGCATTGAACTGCCAAGAATATTTGAAGATCAGACAAAATTTTCAGACCCCGTCACAGAAAGTTTGGCACAGTTTGTTAACAATGCATGTACTCGCAAGGCGGACATCAGTAAATTTCTCGAGGGCAATCAGGTCCCAAGTAATTGTAAGTCATTAATTCCCCCGACTATAAACACTCAAATATGGAATTGTTTATATTCTAACATACAGCAGAGAGACAGATCTCTACAGGAAGCTCAGAAAATCTTGGGGTTAAGTATTGTACCTATGATAGAAATGGCAGAAATTTTGAAGGGCAACCAGATTGATATTTCAAAGTTTAAACAGCTCTTAACGCAAAGCATTGCGTTGGCAAGATATGCATTTTTTGAGATTAACATTAAACGAAGGTACTTCATTAGACCCTATGTTTCTAAAAAGTTCCAACAGCTATGTTCTGCTTCATATCCTATAGAGGAGCACTTATTTCCTAATGACGTTGGGAAGAGAATGAAGGAAATCAATGAAGCATCACAAATTAACCGTCAGGTTTGCTCCAATTATAATGGTTCAAAAAACTTCAGAAGACCTTGGGGACGAGGTGGCCAGAGCAGTCAGCCCCAGGGTTCATACAGAGGCCAATCATGGAGATCAAACAGGGGCAGAGGCCGAGGCTACAGAGCCAGGGGCTCCTACAGAGGAAAGTTTTAGAATCTAAAGTAAGTTTTGATAATGTTAATATACCATTTCAAGCAGGTTCTTTAACAAAGAAACTTAAAAATTGGCAATTGCTTACTGAAGATGAATGGATTTTAAATGCCATTAAAGGTTATAAAATAGAATTTTTTAAGACTCCATTACAGTTTTCAACACCAAAGGTGATAGATTTTGGACAAGATAGAAATGATATCGTTGATCAGGAAGTTTCAGAACTTTTAAGGTTAGGTGCAATATCTCAATGCGAACATGAACAGGGTGAATTTATTTCCAATATTTTTCTCGTTACGAAAAAAGGGGGAAAGTTCAGACGTGTTGTTAATCTAAAAAAGTTAAATGAGTTTATTGAATACAACCATTTTAAAATGGAAAATATTGAAACAGTGTTGAAATCTATTAAAAGAAATAGCTATTTTGTGAGTTCTGATCTTCAGAATGCATATTTTTCTCTTGAAATACACCCTTCAAACAGGAAATACCTAAAATTTGAATGGAATGAAAAGTTGTATAATTTCAATTGTTTATGTTTTGGTCTTTCATGTGTACCTAGAGTATTTACAAAACTTATGAAGGTTATTTTTGCACACATTCGTAGGCTAGGCATTTCAGCTTTTTATTATATTGATGACTCACTGCTTGAAGCAGATTGTGTTGAGAAATATTTGAATCAGTCACAAATCATTACAAGCATGATGTCTGATTTAGGTTTTTATATAAATTATGAAAAATCCAATTTAATTCCATCAACTAGGGTGATTTATTTAGGTCACTTAATTGATTCAGTGGAATTTAAGGTATATTTACCTGATGAAAAAATTGAAAAAATACTGAAGGCTTGCTTAGATGTTATAACAAAATTGTAGGCAATTTTTTATGTTTTTTGCCCCTGGGGGCCTCCAATTTCCTAAATCATTCCGCTGTTTCTAGAAATTTGGAATATTTAGTACATGTTCAGGATAGAACACACTACTGTAAGTTTTCTTGAGATATTTTTGTTTTTCTAGCTTGTATTTCTTATGCTGTGGTGACAAAAAAGCATATTTAGGTGTTGCAGCTTACTTTTGGGTTATCGAAAGGACACAAATACCCTATAAATAATATTCAGGAAGGATCTATGCGTTTCAATGACTGTGAAGAGTTAATATAAGCACTTCTAAACAATTTAACTTACATATATGCAAATATTATGAATTAATTTTGTATCCAGGACTTTAAGTAAACTATGCATACTGTAAACTGTGAATTTATGCTGCGTCATCATAGTTAAGGCCCAGGATTCTATCAATCTTCATTTAATATTAATAAAACTTCATATTTGAGTTAATTTTTTTAAAATCTAAGAAATAAAGCAAATTTGGTTAAATTCTGAATGTTCCCTTTTTTCACCCTATAAAGGTATATATATTGACCATTCAATTTCCCATAGGAAATCCTTTTACGGCTAAAACTGTACCACATTTACTCTGAAGTTTTGAAAAAAATCTTATCCTAGAATTGAAAGTTCATATGCACCACAATTTTTTTTCAAAGGTCAAAATATAGGGCTGTGCGGCATATTTTCAACATTTATATGCCCTGAACTTGTCAGAGTTTAGACTAACACTAATTTTCTTAACTACCTCTACCTCGAATGAAAGGTTACCAAAGATTTCAATGTAAACAATATGCACATGTTTATTTACTGGTACATTCCCAAGTTATGTCTCTGTGAGAAAGAACACAGAGAGCATAACGGGGAACCAGTATGTAAACAAAATAATTTTCTATTAATATTCAAGATCTCCCCATCCCCAAAAGAGGCGTGTTTTGAGAAACAGCTGTATTTACAAAGTGCAACCTAAAGAGCCTGTGTCGCTCACCTTGGTCTATGTGAATATCAAACAAAGGAAACAGATGAATTCAAGACAAAATTGTGTTTTGGTGATGGTGATGTGTTTGTAGATCTTACTTTATTGAACATTCTCGCTGCTTACAATTATCTCTATCTATAATGAACTTGGCCCAGTAGTAACATGGGAAATGATAGTAAAAATTTACAAATTCCATGAAAATTGTTAAAAATTGATTATAAAGGGCAACAACTCCTTAAGGGGTCAACTGACCATTTTTGTCATTTGACTTATTTGTAAATCTTACTTTGTTGAACATTATTGCTGTTTACAGTTTATCCCTACCTATGATAATATTCAAGATAATAACCAAAAACAGCAAAATTTCCCTTAAATTTACCAATTCAGGGGCAGCAACCTTACAACGGGTTGTCCGATTCATCTGAAAATTTCAGGGCAGATAGATCTTCACATGATTAAGAATTTCATCCCCATGTCAGATTTGCCCTAAATGCTTTGGTTTTTGAAATTTAAGCCAAAAACGCAATCTACCCCTATGTTCTTTTTTAGCCATTGCGACCATCTTGGTTGGTTGGACAGTTCACCGGACAGATTTTTTAAATTAGATACCCCAATAATGATTGTGCCCAAGTTAGAATTAATTTGGCCAAGTAGTTTCAGAGGAGAAGATTTTTGTAATAGATTACTAAGATTTACGAAAAATGGTTAAAAATTGACTATAAAGGGCAATAACTCAAGAAGGAGTCAATTGACCATTTTGGTCATGTTAACTTATTTTTAGATCACATTTGTTGTACATTATTGCTGTTTACAGTTTATCTCTATCTATAATAATATTCAAGATAATAACCAAAAACAACAAAATTTCCTTAAATTTATCAATTCAGGGCATATGGTTTTTGAGATATAAGCCAAAAACTGCATTTTACCCCTATGTTCTTTTTTAGCCATGGCGTCTATCTTGGTTGGTTGGCCGGTTCACCGTACAGATTTCTCAAACTAGATACCCCAATGATGATTGTGGCCAAGTTAGGATTAATTTGGCCAAGCAGTTTCAGAGGAGAAGATTTTTGAAAAAAATTACTAAGACTTTCAAAAAATGGTTAAAAATTGACTATAAAGGACAATAACTCCTTATAGGGTCAATTAACCATTTTGGTCATGTTGACTTATATTTTTTATCATATTTTGTTGTACATTATTGCTGTTTACAGTTTATCTCTACCTATAATAATATTCAAGATAATAACCCAAAACAGCCAAATTTCCTTAAATTTACCAATTCAGGCCTAGAGGCATATGGTTTTTGAGATATAAGCCAAAAACTGCATTTTACCCCTATGTTCTTGTTTTAGCCATGGCGGCAATCTTGGTTGGTTGGCCGGCTCACCGGACACTTTTTTTTAACAAGATACCCCAATGATGATTGTGACCAAGTTTGGTGTAATTTGGCCCAGTTGTTTCAGAGGAGAAGATTTTTGTAAAAGTTAACGACGACGGACGCTAAGTCATGAGAAAAGCCTTTGGGCTAGGTGAGCAAAAATGTGAGCAATGATGAAATTGCCATTGCACAAAAAAGCTGTGTTACTTTAATGAGGAAATAAACACAAACACAACTTTTTAGGCTAGACGAAAACTTGACTTGAACTTAACTTAACACAATGCATGTGAATGGGAAAAAACACATAACAAATGCTATGAAGGAGATGTTTAAGTACAGAAAAGATAGAAGGGACGTATTTAAGTTCTGAAAAGGGTAGTTCCTTTGTTATACTTTTCCGATTTTGTTGCATAATTTAAAAAGATAATTGTATGAGGAAAGTGTCCAAACTGTTGGATATCCACCTTAAATTATTTACAAGTCTCCTGTTTTGACTTTCTGTATAGGTTTAGCCTTAACTGTACTTTATTCAATAGTATTTAGTTATATGATTGATGATCGCATAATTTGTTTATGTAAAAGCTTATTTTTGTGCACATTATTGCAATAAGATACCCTTTAGAACAACAATCACATTAAACATATATTCGTGTCAAAACATATATTTAAACATTAAAAAAAGGAATGATAACTAAATGTTTTGTAGATAGATAGTATATTCTTCCCTTCATGATTTTCATAATTTAACTACTTCGTCGTCAAAGCCTAAAATAAGGATCATTACTGA
Organism: Mytilus edulis; assembly: GCA_019925275.1. Lineage (NCBI taxonomy): Eukaryota > Metazoa > Mollusca > Bivalvia > Mytilida > Mytilidae > Mytilus > Mytilus edulis. The sequence goes on along the minus strand of CM034358.1, from coordinate 75,615,142 downwards.
TTAAACAGTAACACAAGGCGATGAATATAACACCAAATCGGAAAGGATTTGTCGTGATACAATGAGATATCTGTGAACTATTTAAATGTATATTCATGCATATGAAATATATTTTATTATGTTAAAATAACATTTTTATCATCATTCATTTTTTAATACAATTTTATCGGGTAAATTTAATCAATCGAGGTTCTTAATCATAATGTCTGTTTATATTTGTTGTAGATATAGGAATAATATCTTGCTTTCCATCCTATAAGTACATGTCTTTATGTGTTTTCTATGCTGTGTCATATAAACTATTATTTTTCTGATGTCTTTTTTTTTTTTTTAGCCATGGCGTTGTCAGTTTATTTTCGATCTATGAGTTTGACTGCCCCTCTTTTATCACTGAACTAGTTACATATATTTGTTTAGAGGCCAACTGAAGCACCTCTCTGGGTGCGTGATTTTCTCGCTGTTTTGAAGAACCATTGGTAGCCTTCTGCTGTTTTCTGCTCTTTAGTCGGGTTGTTGTCTTTTTGTCACATCCCCCATTTTCATTCTCAATTTGATGTAAGCGAGATATAATCTTCCATTTTACTTTGACTCTGACCACCGGAAAACCCTCTCATACATGTACCGATGTATGTGTGTCCGGTTATATCACAAGTTCCACTTTTAAACATGAGCTGCTATTCTTAAAACCTTTATTAAAAGCTCATCTTTATAAAATTAACTGTGGATTGAATTGAAAAAGTAAATGCATTAACGTTTAGATTGTTCCAGAACTCAAATATGAAAGCAAGTCAGATTTACCTGTACATCTGTCTCCAGAGAAACCAGGTCTGCATATACAAGTAAGATTATCGCCAACCGACTGACAAAATTTCAGCTAACAAAATGTGATCTTTCCATTTCTAGGTACCATTTAGACCCCTTTTTTCCTAAATGTTACCTACCACAAAGACATATCACAAAGCACAAAATATCACCCCCCCCCCCCCCATATGTTTGGTGTGGTTCGTGTCGAAATGTCTCATTAGTATTATTTGTCTCTCTTGTAACTGATCTAACGTTGCCATATATTGATGTATTTTTGCAGGCATTTAAGATACCAGTGCTGACGATCACATTTTGATATTTTTTTAATTATTTAGTTCTTATTTTTAATTATTGTATATCACGAAAGCTTTTGTATTGTAAATTATACTGATGTCCTCACTCTGTGCCTCCAGAGTGATTGAATGCTTTCAGTTTGTTACTCGCGTTATTCAACAGATATATCATGTTAAGTAGGGGTGTTTGCGAAAAATACCAGTCGAGAGAATGTTAAATTTCACGAGCCGTAAGTCGAGGGAGATTCATTCTCACGACTGGTTTTTTTTCGCAAATACCCCTCAAGAACATGCTATATCTGTTTAATTACACCGAATGTTAACTTTCAAAAACGCATTGATGATCGTGACGTTACAAGCGTCCAGTCGGATAGAGGATTTTTTTTGGCAAATACCACGGCAAAGAGGGTAAAAAAGGCATATCCTTTTTGCATATACCCCGGTGCCGTTATAAAATGAATGATATTCATTTGATAACATTAAATTGGTGAAAAATATACTGGCTATCAACCAATCAAAACCAAGGATTCTTACATAAGGTGTAATTATGTTAAAAATACTATCACGTTACTAAACGTTGTTTCTGATGACGATTTATCACAAATGTTGACTGGGTTGATTTAAGTAATTTTATTAAAAAAATGAAATATAAAATACATATGATTATTGTGATGTACAATAAATTTTGAAACACGTTTGTTATTATATCAATCAATACTGCAAATTAAAAAATTATTGCTTGCATTTATCATTGCGATTATGTCATTTTAGAATTAAATGCGATGTTATTTTTTTTCGATTCTGAGAAAATTCCTGTTTAATTCATATAAAATATTTCAAAATGCCAGTTTTTATTATTGCGTTTACAACTCTGTCGCATTTGTCACAATAATAAAAACCTGGCAATAATTTCTGAATTTACAGCATTTATTATTTAACCAGCTTATAATCCTTTATGTAAGAAATGTAAGACAAATTCAATCTATGTTTTGCATATTTCCTTACAAAGAGGAAAAATTCTGATCTAATGACTTGATGAAGTAATTAGTCAGAGAAAAAAGCAAAATTGATGTACAAGAAACGACTCGAATACTATATAAAGTACAGGTATTTGAAATAAATATAACAAATGAATATCAATAGCTCAGACAAATACAGATAATGAAAAGTTTGAGTATGAAGGAAATGCACAAAAAGTTCTTGTTCCAACTTTGCATTAAATATTCCCCGCAAAGTTCTGGTACAGGCTTTAAATTCATGAGCTTATCAATATTATGAGGGAACATTATCCTGCATTATCATGCAATAATATTCTTTAAAATACAATGATTGCATACAAAGCACATTAACGTACATTAAAAGCGTATTGTCACGAATGCAATATGCCAATATAAATGTCAGGTGAATTAGTCATTAAATTATTTCAACTTTTTTCGCTGTAATTACATAATTGCAATTGTCTTTCTTTACATTCACTTTAAACTCAAAAACTAAATCATCATCGCGTTCTATCTTTTTCAAAATACTAACTCTTTCTTTATCGGAACAATCAAGGAAAGTATCATATGAATTTCCTAAGATCGCTTTTGCACATTGATCAAAGATTTTGATCCATGTACGGCTATCAGAATTATCCTTAATTTCTGCATTAAGTATAACTTTCTTCTCACCTATTTGATACGCGCCGCATTTTTTGCAGTACCTTTTTCTGCCTTTTGCAACGAGTTTACCATGTGATGGATCAATCCTGCAACTTCTATAAACAAATTCGGATTCGCGTTCTTTCTTAAATGTTAACACTTCAACGTCATTAACTGTAGCTGTGTCCTGGCTGTATGGCAGTTGAAATATTTCTTTGATTGACATTGGTATGTCTACAAATATATTACGGTTTTCATTCTTCAGGAGTTTTTTCATTTTTTTTCCTTCCTGCTTTATCATTTTTGATGTTTCAACAAGAGTAAGATTGATTTCATCAACAAACTCCCCAACTTCTACAAAAGTTGCTTGTACTGAATCACCTCTTTTGTGTTCAAATTTAACGTGACGTGTGTCTTCATCATACCACACATTTAGAACAACCTTTTCTGTAAAGTCTTTCAAAAGTACTTTACGCAAGTATTTAATTTTTGGCTTCTCAATTTCTGACACAGCACAGACAATAACTGGATTCAAATGAACTAATTGTTTTATTGGTTTAAGTTGTTCAATTTCTTTTATTGTGAAATCTTTCACTGGAGGACTTTTGATGCGATTGATATTTTTCAAGACTTTGATATTTGATCCGGCATATAGGAATAATTCATTATGTGCTGGTACTGTGTTTGATTCCTTAACTCTATATTTTGATATTTTGTACACATAACCATCGAATATTTTGTCGTTTATTGCTTGAGCATGATGCTCGAAGGCGACACCCTTAATAAATGTTACACCATCTGTCAAAATCAAATCAAGACGGTATTTTATCACCTTCTTCTGTCGATAAGTTATCATTGGTGATTTACTTGCAACTTTTAGAAGGACACTACTTTCCACTAAACATTTGGATGCAGTCATTTCTAATATTGAAGAACGTCGATCAGTACATTCGACACCAGCTACCTGTAAAAAACACGAACACAAACGATGCACATATGTAAAGAAGGATATGATGGATGGATGGTTTCTAATAACTCAGTCTTCGCAATATTTTAAGTGGTAAACGCATCTGGTCTTCAAATGATCAAAATGACATTATTCGTTAAAATAGAGTTTATAAAGAGTTTATGTAAATCCATAGGTCTATGTGCATTTTTTACAATGGACACTTTCTAAATCTCTGAACTAGAATATAAATATTGACACAAATTTCGTTTTTGTTGATTTTTTACGTGCTAATTGTTGATTCTAGTTTATTATTACTCTCCGTCATCCTTACTGTTTGTCCAAAATTTAAAAGTTGGTAAAACATTTTAATCATTAAAATGCTAGCGTTTTTTTTAAAGATCGTGTCATGCTGATTGAATTAATTGTCATTTATAACTTTTAACTCTAATAAGGAAATTCTGACATTCTTAGATCTTGTGTGCGTAATTAAAGGGCAATAACTTTTATAACAATGACAGTATAGATGTTAAAAGAAAACAGATATATTTTAATGTTTGAAACAATTTTACCTGTGTGAGATGTCCTCTATTCCTATTGGTTTTCAATATAGTATATAAAACTTTGATTCCCCCTACGTTTTATATTCTAGTACTAGCCATGACGGCCATGTTGATGAGGAGACGGGATCGTCAGACACATTTATTAATCTAGTTACACTAATGAAAGTTGTGGCATTCTAATTTGGCTTAGTAGTTTCGGAGAAGAAGATTAGTGTGACAGTTAATAGACGATGATGACGACTGGCGCAAATTGAAGAGAAAAACTGACTTGGCCCTTTAGACCAGGTGAGCTTGAATGAACCGATCTGTGAAATGTTCACTTAATTATCTCACTGCTTACGTTTGTGTTGAATTGATACGTTTCATAATACCATTCCTTATTTCTACAATCTCGTTAAATACTAAACAATGCTTGCATATAACAAAAGAAGATGTGATAGGCTTGCCAACTCTCAACAAGAGACCAAATGACACAGAAATAAACTACAACCACTGAATTATAGGCTCATGACTAGGTACAGACACATACATACAAAATAAGGCGGGGTTAAACATGTAAGAGAGATCCCAATACTCCCCCTAACCTTGGACAGTGGTGTAAAAGTACTTTATAAGAAGGAACTATAAAAATCAGATGAAAAAGGTTTAACTTATCAGATGGATAAAAATACAAATACTACAATTACAAGTAGACTTAGTGGGAACTCATGCCCTCCAACAACAAAAAGACACTAAGAACAGATCTGAGAGTACTTGCAGTTACTGACAGCTAATTCAAAGCCACTAACATCTAATAAAAAAAATCATGCATCTATAATTATTTAAAAGACAAAATATATCTTATTTTGAACGGTTAATTTCAACCTATATTTTTTTTTTTTTTTTTTTTTTATCTAAAATAAGATTTGATGCTGCATCCTTGTTAACTATAATTTTTCTAACAAATTTTATCAATTGTGCAAACCAGCTCTGAATTTGAATTTGGACTAACTATCCAACAAAGCATAGTATCTGACAGAATGAATGTGGTCTAAGAACTCAACAAATTGAAATTGAACCTTTGCATATCATTGTTCTATATCCAAAATATAAATACAAATTAAGAACCTGAAGATTAAAGAACCTCTGTTATAAATTATTGATGAAATCAAATAAAGTTTGTCTTTGAACCCGTTGGACATCAATTTGCACCAATTTGAAAACGGGACCCAAAATCAAAAAATCAAAATACACGGTGTTATTCAGCATATAAGAATACCATATAAATTGAATATTTTTTTATATAAAAAAATGCTGAATAAAGGTCCACGATTTGAACCAAATTTAGAACCTAAATGAAAAATTTAAATACATGTTTAGATTCAGGCCATAATTCAAACTCAAATTAAGCAGTTTAAATCAGCATATTAAAGAACCCCAAGAATTCATGACTTAGATTTCACCCGAGAAATTAGCTCAGGAAATTAGCAATTGATAGAGTATCTAAAAAGTATTGTTTTAGTCATTTTTTTCTCCCTTTTTTTAGTCTTCAAACTCCCAAAATCATTCATAACTATTTTTGTTCTGGTATAAAAGCTTGTGGTACATTCTCATAAAGATCCTAACGCATGTACATCTGCCCAAGATGTTACTCAGAAGCCGGAATATGCCAGTTTTTTTCCCTTTATGCCATTAATTCGTACACGGTTTTAAAAAAAATCCAGTATCAATCTTCTTCTGGGGTATGAAATCTTATGTCACAATTTCACAGAAATATGTACACTTATACGCAAATTGTAAGACCTTTCTACTGTTTAATTACAGAAAAAGCTGTCAGAAAACAGCTTATTTGAGATGTATTCCCCTAAAATGACGAATGTTTTGTCTAGTGTCTATAACAGTTAAATAAAATGTCAAGGTAAAAATGATCAGCAAAAAAAACAGTTCTAAAATTAACAGAATGGCTATTCTTTTACTGTTTTGCCTATTATCTTGGAAACTATTATAGATAGGTGGACACATTTCCATTTTGATTAACGCTGGATACCAAGATTTGGAGTTTGTGTCGTAATTACAATATATCGGTAGATGTATCAATCATAGTTCTTAAATATTCTGAATACAATGCTCAATTGTTTGGTCCCGGAAAAGATTTACTAGAAGCAATGGGTTTAAAATATTTTTTTCTTATTTCATATTTGTATCACTAGAAGTGACAATTGTGACGAAATGTACATTTAAAAACAGCCAAGTTCAGTTTATTGGCCTTATGTCTTGATAGGATATTTCTTTGCGGAACACGAACAGTGAACAAGTTAAAGAATAGTCTTCATATTATACAGAGAATACAATTTATCAATCTTGAATACGACTTTTATCAAATGCAAATGTTTATATATTAGTTGTAAAGATGTTATTTTACACTTTAATTTTGATTTCAGTGAAAGTTACAGTTAAGTGGGTTCCATTTTTATCTGTATGTTTAATGAATTAAATTGAGATTTTTCATGGTCGACTGATTCGATGGTTAAAACATGTTCACTGTTTATAAATAACATTTTTTCAATTTGATTTTTTTTGTAAAGATAATTAATTTCTTAGATCAACTAAAAATCTTACTTACTATGCTTTTGTCTATAGTGAAATACTCTGAAATGTTCAATGAAATAAACAATAATAAGTATTTGCAAAGCTACACATTTTAAAAGGTCTTTGAGAGTACATACACTCTAACACTCTTTCATTTTGAAATAATAATAAAAACATTTGACTTTTCTACACCTCACAAAAGTATTCCCCATTCAAAACTTAAAAAAACAAATTAAAAGATGTGGTCCTGGGGTTTTTTTTTTCAGATAAAAAAGGCCAACATTGAAGCAAGTATCTTGTCTAAGGAAAGGGTTAAACCTGATTTGTTTAATCACTCTGATTCACTCAACAACGTTTCTAAAATTGAAATTATCAAAATGCTAGATTTGTGAATTGACAATTATTTTTTTTTTGGTGATGTGTTTTTCAACAATCCCATTAAAGATAAAGAGATTTGGTATGATTGCCAGTGAGGCATTTCTCCACAACACATATAAAGTTCAAATGAAGAGGAGGTCATAAATCAAATGCGACTATAAAGCCATACACATGAGAAAACTTATACCGTATATTTTGTCCCGACAATAAAAGAAACTATGTAACAATTCAATTAGAACCGTGAATGAGCCTGACTATGCAGTATGGGCTTTGATAATTGTTGAAGGTCGTACGGTGACCTGTAGTTGTGAATTTCTCTGTCATTTGAAATCTTGTGAATATTTGTCACATTGGCAATCATACCACATCTTCTTTTTTTATATGTGTATATTACAATAATATTTAGTTTGGTTACTGAGAACTAAATAAATATATTTTTTTTAATTAAACTGTAAATGTACTCAAACTATGTTGGCTAGAGATATAGGGAACATGTTTAACCCCGCTCCATTTTTGAGCCTGTCACAAGTCAGGAGCCTCTGGCCTTTGTAAGTCTTGTTTAATTTTTAATTGTAGTTCCATTATATATTTCGGATTTTAATATGACGTTCATTGTATCAATGAAGAAATGTTGTAGCAATGAAGAAGTGCTATCACGGTTGACAAATTAGTTGAAACAGTAATAAAGAAATGCGCACTCAAGAGAATTAAAAATCGATTTTCACATAAAACTATTACACCTACCATTATTATTATGATCATCATTATCATCATCATCAACATCATCATCATCAACATCATCAACATCATCATTATCGTCATAATCATCATGATCATCGTCATTATCATCATCATGATCATCATGATCATCATCAACATCCTCGTCTTCTTTGACGTCGTCGTCATCCTCTTCATCATCGTTATCGTCATCATCATTGTTGTCGCTGTCATCGTCTGCTTCTTCCTCGCTTTCTTTGGTTTCGGCTGATTGTTTTTGTTGTTTTTCTTTGTTTCCTGGATCGTTTCTTGTTGGTTTTTTTCGTGCTTTGCGTTCTAATTTTTTTATTAAACTTTTCTCTGCTTTAAAATGAAAGTAAATTTTGAAATATAATTTAGCTAATTACGCTTCTGTTTCAGGTAAGGGCGAAGGTTGTTACCGATGAAATGTTTAAACACGCTGCATTTGTTTGCACCTATCCGAAGTCAGGAACCTAATGGTCATTGGTTGTCGTTTAATGATGTTTTTCGTATATGTTTATCGTTTCTCGTTTGTTCTAAAGATTTGACCGTGGGTTGTCCAGTTTGAATGACACAAGTAATTCTTAAAGGCCCTTCATAGCTTGCTGCTTGATGTGAGCCAAGGCTTCGTATTGAAGATCGTACTTTTACCTATCATGATTTACTTTTACAAATTGGTACTGTTGTCTCATTATCACTCATACCATGATTGTTTGAAAAATCTTTTTGCTAATCTACTTGCTACAATTCATACATAGTATCTTCTCTTATAATACAGGTAAATATGACAGACAAACTTGCTAGAGGTGATATAAGATTAATAAATGTCTACAACGTCTCCTTGACAAACTCTAAGTGCGTTGTTGTCAATACAGTTTATCGTTGTTGTACTCATATTGCTCCATTTTATAGATAATCTTGTTGAAGTACTTTTAAGAACAAAGAAAAGTCACAATGATATGCCCAAACTCAATAATAGATACGTCTAAATTCCATGTATTAGATTTTTTATGAACTTTATCGCTATATTACTAGTAAGGATTTTCGTTCAATAAATTATTTGATAGAAAAAAGATTTGCTATTGTGTGGCTTTACCTGAAAAAGGCTTATTGCAAACTGTATAGCACATCCTTATTTTTACAGAGTAGTTGGTAATTTTTTTATCAACATATCGTTATCATAAACGTATATTTTATATACACTCACGGTCCAACAATCTGTAGTTATATGTTGGAATAGCATGGTCATGTTTTACTCGGACTGTTAATGACGGATTTATTTTTGTACATTGATTGTTGGATATGTACTGATTGATATTAAGGCCTTGAAACAAAATATATGTTTATTTCTTCTTGGTTTTAACTATCTATCTTTCAGTAGACTATTTACTCTCCTATCTGTACTTGGTCTCATCTGTGATGTTTTTATTTTTGCTGCTGTTGTATTTTGTAATGATCTATATAGTGAAGCCCCTTTCAACTGATTTTGATAGTTTGATCTTATGTTGAAATGTTACCCCTATGTCTCAGTGGTGTTGCACTAGCAAGCGTGTTTACACTTGCCACATTTGGGTCGTTAACTGTCTCCTATCATACTAATTTGTTGTCTTTCATTGTTTTGTACATTATTCAGGCCGTTAGTTGTCTGGTTAAGATTGTTTTACATGTGTCTTTTCATGGCATTTGATAGCTAACTATGCAAGATTGGTTTACTCATTGTTGAAAAAACAAAGGGAATATGTTATTTCTATTTTCTACTTCGGCATTTGTTTTCTGCTTAATATTTTTATCGTTTGCAATCATATCACATCTTCTTGTAATTGTTGATTGTTTTATTGAGTTTGAATTCAAAAGCTATTCTCTGTTATATTCACAGATTATGCAAACCAATTTTCTAGTTCATACTTTTTTGTATAGTTTCAACATATGTCAGTATTAACTCAAAGGACTTATTCTATAATTTCAGAGTTAAAAAAAAAACTTTGCATTGTCAAAAGCAATAATTTAAAATAAAGATGACGAATCTTTTATTTTCAATTGGTAATATATTAGGTGCAGAAGTTTTCTTTGAAAAATGAGATTATATCCATTAAAATTACACAGGACAATGATGTGAACAACTACAGTTTTTTGAACGACTTTCTGTCATGTGCAAAACCAGTTTAAAAAAGAAAACTGATGGTAATTTTGTTTATCAATCCGGCTATAAATAAAGTAGATTGTCTTGTCTCGCTTTTATCATTAATTCTTATTCAATTGCTACTTGTACAATGAAAGACAGCTGTATGGGCATGTTGCTTGTGTGTAGCAAGTTGAACAAGGCGAATTAAAAACGGTAATTTGCAAATGATAAATGATCTGACGTGAATCCCTGTATGAGTCGTTAGTACCAAGAGAAGGACAATTATTGCTGTGCATATTATATTTATAAAATGCAGTTCAATGGGACAGAGCATAAAGAGAAATCTTGAATATTTAAGGCAAACTTATATGTTAATTTAAATCCATCTTTTTAATGGAATCGTAGCAGCACAGTGAAATGACTCACATTTCTTATCACAGTTCGAGTAGCAAAACATATATTTTGTCGTTGTCTACGTACTACAGAGACAAAAAGTTGCATTCAGAGTACCGAAGTACATTCAATTGTTTGAATTATGCATATGGAAGGAACTTGTTGAGAGTCGAATAATAATAACTGGCATTTAAACACTTAATTGATGTTGTAACCCTACCATTTACTTGTTTGTCACCAATCTGCTCTTCATTCACTTCTCCGTCTGACGAATTATATTTATCCTGACATTGGGTTTCGCGTTGTTCCTCATTATTTTGAATATTGTTTTCAACATATCTATACTCATACTTTTCACGAATGTCTGAAAACAAGATAAGCTCACTCATTTAAACGATAATAACCAATGTTATGTCAAGTTTGATACTTTTTCGTAATCAAATGTTTAAGGTGGTACCCAACACTTTCACTAAAATTGATTTGGCTCGTTTAATTTTCATAAAATGTTGTCAAAGTATTTACTTTGACCCTTTAACAAAAATTTCAAAATTTCAAAAATTTTGAACCAACCGTTTTGTCAGAAAAATTACACTGGTTATATAGCAGTTTGACAAATACCAATTTTGAGCATTGAGAAGCTTAATATTCCATTTACAACACAACGTAATTAAAACGTTTAGCTGACTTTACAGAGTTATCTCCCTGTGGTGTTATGTACCACCTTAAACCAATGTGTAGTTAAAGACAACAAGATAAAGACTAAGAATGAAGTCATTAATAATACGAAAAATAAGTATAAACAAAATCATTTAGTAAAATAATACTTTTAATATCTGACTATGCTGTATGGGCTGTGCTCATTGTTGAGGGATGTACGGTGATCTATAATTGTTAATTTCTGTGTCATTTTGGTCTCTTGTGGAGAGTTATCTCATGGGAATTCATACCACATCTTCTTTTTTATATAAGCGGATTATTTTTGTTGGTAACATAGTGCATGGTCGACCCAATCAATGTATTTATAAATTATACTTATTGTTTCATTTCACTGTAAGTGTATGTTCATATAGACTGAAATGGAGGAATCAAAGGTCTCAAAATCGCGTCCTTTTTATTAAAGAAATGACTGTAATATATTTTCTGTCTATGAAGAAATAACATCCAAAATGTGGTGCATACTTAATAATTTTTAATGTTATTACGAATAGACAGAAACAAATATTTCTGTCGTTTCTTATAATTTTATTCTAAATTCTTTTTTAAACTGGAGTAAAACCATGAAAAAAACGTTGATGACTTCACGGTCACATGACATAATTATTTCTATGAGCTGATAAACAAAACAACTTCAGCCAATAAGAAAACGATAACATCCAAAATTAAATTATATCTTTTTGAATTTTTATAGTTTGAATTGTAAAAAACATACTATGACAGCGAATTAAAATATACCAAAGTTATAAACAAAAGCAACAATGGTATAACGCTGTTCAAAATAGATTGAGAGAACAAATCCGGGATTACAAACTAAAACCGAAGGAAACACATCAACTATAAGAGGAAAGCAACGGAACAACAGAAACACTGAAGTGTCACAAAAAACAAAAGACAATGCAATATACATAAAAACGAACTATTAGATAACAACTGCATTATTCCTTACTTTAGAATGGACGTTTTACACAAAGTTAAGGGTTGAACATGGTTTTGCGGCTAGCCAAAACTCGTGCTTTATGCCAATATCAAATATTCGAAGTACAGTACTGTTTGACTTTCTCAGCAGCAGATTATGTTTGTGCAGCAATTTATTAGCATTATTCAAATAGTATTAATAAATTATTATCTTACATTTAATTACTTGTATATATGTGTTTTGTCAACCGTGTAACTTGCATCACAGAGTAAAGTGGTCTATCTAAAATTAAGTATTTAAAGTCTATCGTATAATGCTGAGTGGTCTGTTTCGTAACTCTTTATCTTGTTATTCGACAGAAAACAGAGGAGGAGTTGAATTGCGTTACTGTGCCGTTTTTGAATCTCGTCCCTCGTTGTGTTTTGAAGATTGAAAGTTAAATCAGTAAAAAAATATCGATTAAATTTGAAAAGAAAACCCTTAGCCTTTCGAATAATTTTTCCAATTTGATAACATATTTTTACCCAGTCATTTTATATATCAATGATAATTCATGTTACCTTATTAATAGAATACTATGATAAAAATACCATAGGTGAATAAATGGTTTAAAATATATCAGGGATGGTGTTCTCGAAAATATCTTAGTATTAGGACGTGTCCTAAGATATATCTTATGACACGTCTTTGTCCTTAGTCGTGTTCTCAAAGCTCTTTTAAGTTTGGATATATAGCATTGTTCGTCCTAAGTTTATCATATGACACATAATTAGGTGTCTGAAGACCATCCTATCTTTATCCTAACTTAATATCGTTTGGATTTCCCTTTTTGCACATTATGTTACGCGAAAATGAAAATGAAATGATAGTAGTTATCAAAGGTACCAGGATTATAACTTTTAATACGCCTGACGCGCGTTTCGTCTACGTAAGACTTATCAGTGACGCTCAGATCAAAACAGTTAAAAAGCCAAACATGTATAAAGTTGAAGAGCATTGAGGACCCAAATTTCCAAAAAGTTGTGCCAAATGCTATGTACGGCGAAGGTAATATATATAGATTAGAAAATCATTAGTTTTTCGAAAAATTCTACGTTTTGTAAACAGAAGATTTATTAAAATTACCATATAATTGATATTAATGTCAAAATCGAAGTGCTGACTGGTGATACCCTCAGGGACGAAACGTTAACGATTATAATTTTAATACGCCAGACGTGCGATTAAACGCACCATCGGTTGTTAGCTGGTATTTAAAGAAAGTGTGCTTGATTTTAAACTCTGAACTTCGTGTTTCACGACACGATGACACTACAAATTCAGTTCTCATTTTAGTTTAAAGTATAATTCTTTTTTATATACTTTCATAATCATGATTATTACAATTGAAATCTTGCATTTAATTCTATAATTGCAATTATAAAAAAAACAATGTTTTATCAAAAAAAATCTTTTACGATTCAAAATATTGCACTTATGATATGATTACGTCGTCCCTACATAAGATGCGTCTAAGATAGCTTCGGGACACAACTTAAAAGTGTCCTAAGATGATCCTACGTTCATCCGAAATTGGTATTAGGATATGTCTTACGACGAATCTAAGAGTACTTCCGAGAACACAACCCCTGGTTAACAAATGGTAAAACCAAGATTTGACACAAGGTTTTTTTCCCCATTTTCATATTTTTAAACCTCTGTAGTGTTTGATTTTTAAAATTGTTTTACTAAGAGCTCTCTAATCAAGTTTTGTGTAGACAAATCAACCATGAAACGTATTATATAAACAACTATAAAAGCAGGTTTATTCCACCATTTTCTACATAAGAAAATGTTTGTAACATGTTAGGAATATTACATTTGTTTGAAGTGTTTAATTATTCGATTTTGCCATTTGTTTAAGGATTTTTTTTGGTATTTTTGCTATCTTACTCTTGTGATCAGCCTTTGATCTATTGTCAGTTCACAAAGTACAGAATCGCTTCCATATAGCCTTTTTGTGTTAATACGGCGTAAAGCAAACAACAATCAATCAATCAAAGACCGGAATGGGTTTTACATAGTGGTCCTGAATTTGGACATCAGTTAAAGTTGGTCATAAAACTAGGACTATACGAGAGGTGTCTTATAATGGTCTTGGGATAGTCATACAAGAGGGGCGAAAGATACGAGAGGGACAGTCAAACTCATAGATCGAAAATTACCCGATAAAGCCATGGCTGAAAAGGAAAAAAGACAAACAGACAAATAAAAATAAAAATACACAACATAAAAAACTAAGGTCTAAGCATCACAAACCCCACCAAAAAACTAGGGGTGATCTCAGGTACTCTGGAATGGTATGAAGATCCTGCTCCGAAGTGTATTTATATAAATTTCACACATTTTTTTAAAATAACTTTGCAAGTTATCTAATTCCTTTTCAATTATATATTATCCTTTTCCTCCTCACAGCTTAATCTTTATTGGTTGACGGATTATCATGAACAATAAACATTCGAAGTATCGATATCAAGAGTTAACGATTACATCCTTTATTCTTAATATAAACGATACAGTGACAAATTTAATTTAACTCAAAAGAAAATTATATAATGCTTTTTCTTTTTTTCAGTTTTGTATTAAAAGTTCATATTTATATTGTTAAATTATTAATAGATTATTCATATAAATTGCACTATTTTTATATTAATTTGGCAAACTTATTAATAATCAATACGCTTGATAATCAAAAACAATGCGACATGTTTATGATATCTTGCTAAGATACCGCCTAAAGATGGTCCTAGGATAGCCATAAGAGAATCATAAGACATGTACCTAAATATATCTTATAAGATGTATTATGATAGCTTCCTGAAACCGGCCCCAGAATCTCATTTCGTGAACATTTCAGTGTAAAAATTCAATTAAGAACTACTGTTACGAATAAACTCATCATATATACCAGAAATAAATTCAATATATACGCCAGACGTGCGTTTCGTCTTCAAAAGACTCATCAGTGACGCTCGAAAAATTAAAATTTAAAAAAAACAAAAAAAACAAGGCCAAATAAAGAACGAAGTTGAAGAGGACCAAAATTCTTAAAAGTTTTGCCAAATACAGCTAAGGTAATCTATGCCTGAGGTCGAAAAGCCTTAGTATTTCAAAAACTTAAAAATGTCTATATACATTTAATTTATAAATATAATCATATCAAAGATAATTTATGTCAGAATGTAACCATCCGTTTTTTTTCTTTGACTGATTTCTTTTTAATTTAAGCTTATTTGTATAATGTTGTGTGCAATTTTGGTTTGGTTTTGAATTTTTTACTCTATACCATTATAATTGTATTTGTTAAATTGAAATAAGTCTATAAAAATAAGTCTTATCATAATCATACCTAGTTTTTGACATAAATCATTCCTGCCATTAAAACATAGCGCATCTTTCAGGCGCTGTATCATATAGTTTTCATCTTTATCTTTAAACTTTCTCAGCCATTCTACAAAAGCCTTAAAAGCAGTTCGTCTGACAGATGATTTATGGTCATGTTCAATCCTTTCAATCTCATCATTTTCCATCCCAAGATTGATTAATATAGGATGGTAGTTACTTGCAATATGGCTTGCCAACTCATCTAGATACGATTGCGTTAATACAACTGTAATATAGGGCATTTAAAATAAATGCATCTAAGAATTGCAAATATAATCCCTAAAGTATTATCCAAACAATTCAAATGAAAATTACATAACTTACGATGTGAGATGTATCATTTTAATTCATATCATTCTGTAATATGTGAACCTGTGTGATACAATTTTTGATTCACTCAAAGGGTCTTTGCATTGGAAATAATTATATATAAACACGTTTTATGCTGATATGATACTAAACCGTGATAGGAGGGTTTGTGCTTGATTTTCATCTGATGAAGAAAAGACATAATCTTTCAATCATTTGAAATAAGATCTTCAGCTGGTATGTCAGTAACTGCTGTTTGTAGTAGTCGTTAATGTATGAATCACTATCAATTTTCATCGGACTCAGACTTTTTATAAGTGAGTTTTACAGTGCGTATTGTCGAATATCTGTTTTTTTCTTCATTACTGGCATAACTGAAGGTTGTTTTAGGGAGGGTTGTCTTGGTGTTTAGTATGACGTCCATTATCACTGAACTAGTACACGCTTTTGTTTTGACGCAAGCTTATGCACGCATCTGTATGTAGAATTGTGTTGTTGTTTTCTGCTCTATAGTCTGGGTTTTGTCTTTTTGACACATTCGCCATTTTCATTCTCAATTATAATTTCAACAACTCTGCACGGACATATTTGTTTGGACACTGAATTATCTGTAAATGAGGAGATTTGCAGTAGATGCTAGTGGGTCCAGTAACCATCAGAAAACATATGACGAAATACCAAATCTGAGTAAGGGAGTGTGTATCTATTGTGCCTCGACGTGGTATAAAACAGAATTATATACTGGGTTTTATATTTGTTCAAAACAGACCACAATATAGCTTTCAGTAAATTAAACTTATTTTATCATAAATACAAAACGTATGATTGAATTGTCATAGTTCAGTACAAATCATCAATTAGCCATCCAAGGTCAAATATTGTCAATCAAATGTATCATATTAGCAATCTGAGGACACGAATTAGCCATTTAAGATAACATTTGTATAATCCAAGATAACGAGGAAAACACATCATTTATAAGAGGAAAACAACGAAATATATTTAGGTTTAGCGTGTTTGCAGCACGTGTTGGAAATTCTTTGGTTAATTTCCGACGATTATGTAGTTTATGCTCCAGTTGTTGCACAATTTTATTTGTAACCGTTTGAAACCGGTGATAAAACGTATTACTAATATATAGAAAGGCTCGCCCTATAATCTGGAAAGCGAGACTGTAAATATTGAAACTTTTTTAATTCAACTTAAACTAGTGTCTGGTTGTACATTTAAATCCATCTTGGATATATCTGTACATAAATATTAAAGCAAAACAAACAATCAACGATGATCAATATTTTTTTTATTTGAATAATAACGATCTGCTTTTGATAGATACATACATTTTCCTATGTGCATATCTGCAATTATGCATTGTACGAAGTTTTAACATTATCATATTTGCTACGAAAATTTACACGTGATGCTTTTTGTATTTGATTCTGTTTTTAGTTTAGAATTAAATTCTAGATCTTTATCATTTACTATATTTTTCTCCCGGTTCGCAGAACGGAATTATAGCACGATAGTGTGCAACGGGTTTGCATTGCTTAATCCTTGATGTGTTCTTTGCATTCATGTGTTTGTTTTTGTCCATCCATGATTTTCGTTTCGGATTAGTCCCTGGTGGTTCTAATTTATATAATAGGATCAACGAAAACTCTGGGGTCATGGTTAAGCAATTAAAAAAAACATTTTTGTAATACAAAAGAGACGCTTTATGACAATTATTGTCTATTCAGCGATTCTCGAGGTCAAATAAATAAGTATTCAAAATATTATGCAAATGTTGAAAACGGAATACAAATGCAGTGCTAACAATGAATTTTCGGTTAAAAACTTTTAAATAGAGATCTTAGTAAGAACAAGTATACATCTGAACCAGTTTAAGTACACCTTTCTTGGGAACTCGACGTAAGTGAATCAACACAAGATTGGTTTGAATGTGAGGGAAGTGTGCTTTGTTTGTAAAGGTTAATTTCTAATCTTTTTTTAGGCAATAATCAAATGTACAACATAGATAACAAAATTTTCTGTAATATAAGCTATGGGTATCTCTTTTAAATTATTAGCTTAATTTGCAACAAAATCTATATTGTCTTTAAAAAGTTATCACACATTTAATATTTCTATGAACGACATTATCGCATCGTTATATACAAAACGACAACATCTATTCAATATACGGTTTTGATATTATTGCATTTAATAAATTGCGTTTTAAACAGGCCTACAAAATGATTCATTAACTTTAAACTGGTGCCAAAAACTAAATGAAGCAGATGCAATGTCAGTCAGGTATGTTCAAGTATCTGTTTTAACCCTACAATAATCAAAATGTTTTTTTCCATATTTTATCTATTTTAATACGGGTTAAACACTTAAATCTTAATCTTAAAAGTTGAAACATATAAATTCTGAATACTCACTGTATGGTTCTACAGCCAGTTTCCTCTTTTTTGATTTGCTCGCCATTCTGAAAGCGGGAATTCATCTTTTGAATGTTGGTCAGTGCAATAGATTACAATTACAAATACAAACAATTGATTTCTCTGTGGAAATTGACGTTCAAAAAGCAACAAACACAAAATAATCCATGTATTCCATGTGTGCATTAAAGAATGCCTTTGTTCATGTAAAACTAACAATTAAAAACATGCAAAGTTCAGAGAGCAAAATTTACTTGGAAAATGAAATCAAAAGACGGCAAAAACATGTTGATCGACGACTGTATTCTCCTGACATTAGAAGGGGGTATGCTATTATTTTTTAAATGAACTTTTTTTTTTGATAATTCAAAACTGATTTTTTCTTTTCTGTTAAACTGTTTTGCCTTTGTCAGGTTATAGATTTCATTTAAATCTTGCTCAATTATTTCTATAAATAAAGGCAAAAGTAGTATACCGCTATTCGAAATTCATAAATCGATTTAGAAAAAAAACAAATCCGGGTTAATAACTAAAACTGAATGAAATACATTGAGTATAAAATGGGGATCTACCGCTCATCAAACTAGTAAATAAATCCGAGTAAATGCGAGCAATTAAGACAATTATTCACAAGTTAATTGAAGACGTAGATGTTTGCAGCTGTCATTCAATTACTAGTATATAGCAAGCTTCAACAGGGAAACTAGTTACATATATTTTTTCGAGATTTGCTACAAAATACAACTAATACGAAACCTCATGTAACGTCGTCATACTTCTGATTCATCAAAGTGATCTTTATACGTCACTCAAGTTTGGACATATTTCAACAGCATACTTTTAAATCATATTGCGTTCACATCATTGTCATTCAATCATTAACGATAAATTAAAGTTATTGCAAATTTGATCCTTATGTAATATTTAGAATCGTGTTTAATGTATGGTAAGTGGATCTAAGTTTTAGACATTTATTATAACATACTTTTGTGATGAAATATGACGAACGATACAGTTCTTACATTTACAAAGTATTATCTAAAATGCATTAATGAAATTCAAGATTTCACTCATAAGATAAGGAAGCACCCTTTTACAAACAGAGGTGACGTGTTTGTAACTATCTCAAAACATTGCAAGCAAAAAGTTGTCACACTTTCTGTTTTTGAGACGGGGTCACTCTTCGTTTTGTAAGTGATAGAAATCAAGATACCTTTTTTAATAGGGAACATACGACTTTTAGACAAATTTTTATCAATATTTGCTATCTGTATCGAGACATCATATTTCATATACTTGTACGTAGAAACAAAGTATGGGTACGAAATGAATAAATCACTTTTACAAATTTAACTTCAAAACTGTTTGCGGATTATACTTTACTGATTTCTGTTAGAACTCCGTCTGTTAGTGTGCCAGTGAAATGTAGTTTACCTGTAAAAATACAAGTTTTAATCATGAGAGAATATATTTAAGACTATAAAGATGTACATATACTTTAATTAACTCTAATGTAAAAATGGGGAAGTTTATATATAAAACTCGAACAAAAGTATAGGCTCGGCTTAACATTGATTTAGACTTCAATTAATATGTACAATGATATTTGGTTTTCGTTAATTTTTTGTTCATCAATAAGGCCATTAATATTCTATGAATTTATTCAAATTGTCTTTTCAGGGCCTTTTATAGACGACTATGCGGAAGTCAAGGAATAAGAGAAAAAACGTTATATACGTTTTTCTATTTTTTCATATAATGGTGAAGGATGGTTCCTATTAAAACGTTTAAACCCGCTGCAATTGATTGCACCTGTTCTATTTCAGAAATCTGATGTTCAGTAGTTGTCGTTTGTTGAAGCGATTAATCAATAATTCTCGTTGTTCGTATTTTATATAGATTAGACCGTTGGTTTTCCTGTTTAAATAGTTTTACACTAGTAATGTTTGGGCCTCTATAGTTTGCTGTTCAGTGTGAGCCAAGAAAAGGATTAAAGACCGTACTTTGATCTATAATGCTTTACTTTTGTAAATTGTGATTTGGATGGAGAGCTGCCTCATTAGCACTCATCCCACATCTTCTTATATCTATTTATATAAGAAACTGTTTTGGGCAATATTTTTTGTTAACAGTGGCTATCCGTGTCTATTGGCCTTTTTCTTTCGAAGGTACTACTTATTGATATAAAAATTAATTGGTTCGTGTCTCTTTTACTAATGGCTTTAGACAATAAAAGAGTAACAATTGTCTATCTTTTGATTTTTGAAACCATTATTTGTTTTTCCAGTTTTCGTTGTACAATTGGTGAAACACTGTTTTGAGTCAAATGAGACAAAATATACTGAAGGAAATTCACTTATCAGTTTTAAATAAACAAGCTTTCCAGAATACTAATATATATTGATAGGGAATTAATAAAGGAACTAAAAAGGGCCAGAAAAAAATACTGGTTCGTGTGCTTGTTTTCGATATAATAGCCATTGAAATTCTGGCGAGAAAATGTTCTCTCTTCGATTTTTCATAGCTTTTTATTGACAATTTTACGTTCTTATAATCTATTAACTAATATATTTTTTCAGCTTATCATCTGTTTGTTTTTTTGACTTGTGAGTTTGAATGTTCCCCTTGTATCTTGTGCGTCTTTTTTTATGCCAATAGGTTTGATATTCCATAGAAGAAAACGTATATGATTATAGAGTTATCATCACAGCAACTTGTTAGTTGATCAGAAAGGCGGGAAGTCAAATTCCATATGACAAATATGTGTGTGCCCAAATAACAAAATACTAATTTAAGTTTCTATTAAACCAATGGTTAAAAATAGATATTAGTTTTCCACATGACAAAAAGACAAGGAAATAAAACAGATTTAATTATTTTGAATTAAAACTATGTGTTATAATTTATGATTTATGTGTGTACAAAGGAGAATTCGTAGTTTATCTCCTGTTGAAATCGCTGATGAGCCATAACCGGTAATAGAGTTTCATACAGTAGCCCAATCGTTAATATATGTTATCTTTGCCATGTTTGCCTACGTTTGTTTAATATGCATAACTTAATTTGAAAACCAATCATAAATCTATTCAAGTACTTTGAGATCTTTCAATATCCTTTATAAGTCAATGGAAGTACATCAATAAAGAGACACTACGCTTACTTAGTTGGATAAATGAATAAATAGTGCCCCCAAAAAATGGAATGAAAATAAATAGATAAAAAAAATATATAAATAAAACAAAATTATAAATATTACTAGTATCTCAATTGTTTGTAAAACAATTTAAAGGTCTTTCCTGTAAAATTGATGTTTTCGTAAAGTAATTTGTACGACCTTTCGTTTGATATACGACAACCATACCTTCTGAAACTTCTCGCTTTTACTAAACTTTTCGCTTTTTATACTTAATGACCTCATCCACCTACATTTTCAGGATCGGAAGTATGATATATGTAACATAGACTAGATGTTCGTCCATTTGATATGCGACAACGCCATGTTCTCGAAAGTTTGATTTTTGCACTTAATAACCCCATCCAACTAATTTTTGGAAGTCGGGAATTTGATATTGCAAATGTACACAGCATGACCTTTCATTTGATATACAACAATCCTGTCTTACAAGAAAATTTATTATTTGCACTCAATAACCCCATCCAACCAATTTTTGTCAATTTTAAATTTAAAATGTACGCTTTATGTTCTTTCCTTTGATATGCGCCAGCTTACCATCTGAGAAATTTGAAGTTTTGCATTAAATGACCCTGCCCTTCCCCCTGGGATGAAAAAGGGGTTTCAAATTTTCATTTTGAAGTAGAGTTTATTAAGACCTTCAATTTGATATATCAGATGACCCCATTTGACAAAGTGCCAAAAATGATGCAATATCAACTATATAAATAGAAGTTATGAAACATACAAAGTCAATGCAAAACATGAAAATTTCAAATTGTTTTTTTTGGTGTTTTCTTCCATGGAATGTTCTTGGTATTTGGTCTAACATATAACTATGTTAACCCTTCAATTTCTAAAATATTTTAAGTGGTCAGCTGTTGTTGATTCAGAAATACATGCCTCCGCTCGCAAAATTTCATACTGCATTGTCTTTAAAAAGACCATAGATATCTGAAATCTGTTAAATGATAAATGATCTACAGTTAAAAGACAACATTATAAAAAAAAATTGGGACAATACCGAAGTTCATCAAGGTAACAATGAATCGTCAAATTTTTGATGCAATACCAAACTGAGAACCGGAAGTCGTAGAGACATGGGACTACCAACAACCTTTTAACTCAGGACAACTTGAACTTTTAAATATCACAAGGTCAAGGTCATAGTATACTGTGAAGGTCAAGGTGAAATTTCATCATGACCTAACATAGTCCTCAAATTGAAGGTCTTGAATTATTGATCATCTTTGCAGTTTATAGTAGGTTGATATCTGTTACCTTTAAGAAGATATACAAACAATACTATACTTTTAAGAATTGTCTCGTTGTAACTTTTGAACAGACGGTCGGTCATTTTTGGCTTATTGAAAAAATGGTGAGCTCGTCGAGAGAAACATTTTATACACAGTATGTATGCAGCAAACTCTTTTCGTTTTCTTAATATGTAAGCTTGAAATTGCAGCGTAATTTTTTTTTTGCACTCGGTGACCTTTGGCCTTGGATGCATTTTAAAGGTCGCATGAACTAAAGATTATTGGTGAAGGTCCCAAGTCTCTACAACTTCCGGTTCTCAAAATCCTAATTTCAAACATAATGTATATTTTTTCAAGGGAAACAACTCCTTTAAAGGGTTGATAACAAAATAATTGTTTATGTTTATTAACATTACCATCTGTTCTTGTACATGCTGCCATTTTGAAATCGATTTCATCTCAAAAACTTTTTAAGAAATAAGAATAAAAGAAATTGCTTCAAGGGGATATAACTCTCAAAATGGATGATAAAATCCTACGCAGCTTCATAAAATCTGTCTATTATCCAAATAAGAAAATGATATCTTAAAAAACAACGAGAAGGGGTCATGTTGAAAAAAAACAATAAAAGGGAGAAAACTTATAAAGGGGATGATGAAATCCTAAACAGGGTCATCTGGTAATACCTCATGATGAGGTCTATCTATGATCCATATTTAGTTTTGATAACTTCAAAAGAGTTGTGGGGAGGCCATGCCAAAAAAAATGTTGGAAGAAAAAAAAAGAAAAAAATATTAGAAAAACAATAAGGTCTTTCCTCACGTAGGAGAAAGACCTTAAAAAGAAAGAAAAAAACATTAGAAAAACAGTAAGGTCTTTCCTCGCGAAGAGGAACGACCTATAGGTTACAAAAGCGCAATTATTTGTTTACATTTTACCGGCAAGTTTTTTACATAAAGATGGTACTCAGAATAGAATCCTATACGGCTTCTGATTGGTTGATACAGGATTGGAATTAAATTTAATCGAAAGCTTATCCAATTAGGTTTAAAAATTGCCGAAAATCATATTCACATTTTACGAAGTATAGAAAATATCTTCCATTTCTGTACGTCGGACCCATTAAAAATATGCCTTTTTCATTAAGCGAAAAAAGTAGGCGATCTTTTTCGACTGCATTATAAGTCAATTTGAGCCGCATGACCCTATATATTTTTTTAGTTTTAATGCAACACTGGTATTTTTAGTAACAGGAACTGCTACCCGTTTTTGCCTAGTTTGTGTAGTCTTCGAGAAAAAAAATACGGAACACTAGTGGTACCCTATGGAAAATGCATTACGAATAATTGCGCTCTTGTAACCTTAATTATATCATAAAATATTGCTGCACTGAATTTGTGACGTAGTCTCAAAGTCAGTTTTTAACATCGGTATTATTCTTTTTATCTTGATTTCACAATGAATAGAACTAGTATCAATTTGATAACAAATGAGTGTACGCAATACATATAGTTAAAATTATGAAATACAGAGTTTTCTAGATAATTCTTAGTCTATTCGTACAAAACTGAGCTTACCTGTCTGCTCCAGGAAATTAATGATGATACTGTAATTACATCTAGTTGTTCTTGGGGTTACGATTTACCTGTGTTAGAATAGAATATTCCCAATAAATACTTTGACATTGATAACAAAATACTAAATTTAGAATTTGTGAAACCAATGCTTAAAATAGGTTTTGGATTTTCCACAAAAAATAAAAATAAATACCTGTTGAAAGTCAACAGAGGAAGCAGCAATCTTACATCGACTAAAATAGCCTAACGATTTGTACATGTTATGTGTTAGGTATAGAAATTGAAATTTTAAATCTGTTTGTCCTAAATTCAATATTTTTCAATGTCAGGTTGAGTGTGGATTAACAATCATATAGTCACTGAATTTTATTTTTTTTGTATTCTAATCACTCTGTTATAGACTGGCGTACAACATTGTAAACCTGCTATATATGATAAGTTTACCGTATAGATAAAATTAATCTCGGAATTACCTAAAAAAACACTCTACACAAAATACTAAACATTGACATAGGGTATGTTATGTCCGATTATTTCAAATAGCGATTAAATAATTATAGGAGATTATAAGGTAAACTCCAGTCAGATCGACACCAACAATTATAATTGAAGAACGACATACAACACTCTAGCAAACAAACTCAAAACCAGACAATAATATAACAAATTCAACTACAGATTGAACAGCACAGATTCCTCAACAATTTTGGGTGCCAACAGTTCCAGCTTAAGAAGGGAAACCCCTAATGTTTCTCCTGTTGAAAGAGATAACAGAGTATCATAGTACTTAAATGGTAAATATTACTCAACTGAGCCTACTTTGACATAACTCAATTAGGAAACCAAACATTAAATATATCAAACTCGAATTAAAAGCTGTACAAGAATTAACTATATATTTGTATGGAACAAAAGATTATGGAACCTTAACCCATACCAGTAACACAGAAAATCATATATATTGTATGATGATCTTTTTTTATTTTGTCTGCATGACTCGAGTTTTGGAAGTTGATGTTTTAGTGCCCAATGTATTCTAAAAGATCACAGAAAACCATTAAGTAAGGTATCGTCCTCTTATTAGACAATATAAAGTGCTAATTAATTTATAAAATACCTTTCTTACATTTCTAGTTATGAATTTAGAAGTAAAAGAAAAAATCAAAGGTTCCCAATCTCTCAAGCAAAGTTGACCTTAGGTGGACCTATTATGTCCATTTGACAAACTGTCCTTCAAGTATATTCGCGTATTTATACATCCTGCATTTTTTGTTATAGTTTCTATAATAAGTAAATTGAAATGCATACAGTGGCATTTTCATTTAAAATCAAAAAAGGTTGAACTTATGTGCTTCGAAATGTTGCACATGCCTTGTGAGTGCTGCGGTACCCATTTTTAAAAATTAATTAAAACAATATTGTCTTTTGACGTGAATTCAGTTCTCAACCTTCCGCTATTTTCATTTTTAAGAAATTAGTCTATGTATGATTTTGGTTTTAAACATATTGTTTTAATTAAGATATTAAAATGATTGAGTACAGCCTATAAAAGCTCTTTCTCCATATAAATAAGGGCAACTGTAGTAAACCGCTGTTCAAAAGTCATAAATCGATTGAA
>CM034358.1:75578105-75589183 GCA_019925275.1 Mytilus edulis | reverse complement strand
ATATCATAATATTTCAACAAATTTATGGATGGCGTCCGTATAATTAAAGAGGGGATTATTTCAACTTCACCACTTGAAATTCTTGGTGTAATAGCTTCCTTTTGATCAGCAACCCTTTGTAAAGGGAATCGTGATAGAAAAATACAATATCGTATCAACTGGGAGATCTATACTTCGTGTGCAGATTTTTATGGAATTACATAGAAAAGGAAAGTTCACAATTGGGAAGGTGAAATCATCTCTTTTTGTAATTAAATATGTACATGATATACAGAAAAAAGGTGTGGTATATATATCATTGCCAATGAGACAACTCTCCACAAGGGACACAAATGGTCACCGTGTGGCCTTCAATATAAAAACATAAACCGAAGAACTTAATTTTGAGACAACAAAACTATAGGATTCAATAAAAGAATAACAAACAGTCTACAAAATACTACACAGAAAACACATGTTTGAGCAAATTAAACCCTTAATTGTGTGAACTCGACCGTATGCAGCCAAATTATTCCCTCACACACTGTGTTGCTCTCTTCAAGAATTAATACAACTCGTTCGGTTATTTTTGATTTTTAGGAAGAAAAGACGTCGTGATTTTTTCCCTATATACAAGTGCAACCAATGTGGGTTGATCTGTGACAAAAATATTTGATACCGATAAAATAAATCATAAAAGTGGCCTAACAAAAGAGAGGCTAAGGATACCAATACCAAATGGACATTCAAACTCACAAATCGGAAATAAATCGAAAACGTAATAAAGGAACAGACAAACAAATTTTAAAACAGCAGTACACAAATATAACACAGAAAACAAAAAACTGAGCAACACGAACCCCATCAAAAACTTTTGGTTAACTCAGGAGATCTGTGAGGGTAAGCATATCTAGATCTTACTCCGCATGTGGCACCCGTCATGTTCCTCATATCCCTTTGACATGTTTGATAAGGTAATATTTTTTTACGTCGAATTTAGATATTTGAACAGTAGTGTACTAATGTCGCCTAAATATGTTTCTTTTCTCATCGACTTACCGAACTCCGAGGGAAAATTTTAACAAGAAAGTCCTTAATCAAATGCCAAAATTAAACCTCATGCATATGTAAGAGATGAATGTGTCCTGGTAAAATATGTCTGGGCGGACACATAAAACTAGTAGAAAAAGTCCATGGTGACAAAATTAATTAGTATTTTTTTGTCCGATGTTAGTAAATTATGTCCTCAGACTAATTTTCCTAGAAATCTAGTCCATGTCATTAATATTCCTAGGTAAAAACAAGGATTTGTATAGTAAAACCGTTCATGTCCTCTTTATATAGGAAAAATATTATTGATACTATCAAGGATTTGTATAGTTACTATACAAATCCTTGATACTATATTATCAAAAATGAAAAATTGTATTAAATGATTGGAGAAATTGTGAATATTCAAAATAGTAATTGATTTTTAGGAATATATAGGATCTTATATACATAATTAACGTATATAGACAGGGTTGTCTGGTTACCGCCGAAGCTATTTCAAACGGCGTTTTCCAAGAAGGTAGAAACAAGTTTCCCTTAAAAATATTCGTATCGTAAAAACCAAAGAAAACCGAAAGGAGGAAATAGAATTTTAGCGCCATAATCACATCAAACAACAACGACATAGTATTTTGATCGTTTTCGATATTATAGAGCTCCAACAGAAATAGATTAACTTTAGAGACGGTAAAATTGTTTCACAATCTTGAATGAGTAACACTTGACTTATCCCAGTAGGACAAAATGGAGGTTTCTTTGTTGTGATGATTTTGAAATTGAAAATTTCGGAATTTTACTGTTGTCCAAATTATTTAAACAAAACGATTGGATAACAACTCAGCCTAAATAAATCCATTCTCTTTAAAGATGTATAGAATACTTCTTGTTTGTTGTAGATGAAAATTATTTATAATGAGCTTCCACATGGAATCTGGAGGAGGGGAGGCAAATTTTCCTATATTATGTTTTGATTGAATATAATATGAGGCAGGCTAGTCCAAATAATTACGATGTCTAACAAGGCTGTTTAATTTTTTCTGGACGCCTTCCACCAACGTCATAACGCTGAAGCCCTTTTTCTACGTCTGGACTTTCAGAGCAAATTTTGGGAACTTTGTGACCTAATTTTGATATGAAATTGTCATTACTGGCTAGACATTTTCTGTAGTCCTAGTTACAAAGTCCAACATATTTTGTGCTTATTGGTGCAAAATATTTCCCGAAATATCAAAAAGAAATGATAAAATAAGATACGATTCCATTTGAGGTGGACAAATATTTATTTTGCTTTCAATATGATATCTGCTAACTCCCATGGCCATAGTACGCATCTTCCGGTGAATTTAAAATATTAAACTCGGTAAAATTTAATGGACCAGAATTGCCAGAATGTCCAATTTACATAACACGGAAATTCGGGTGTGTCAAATTTTACTTAGTTTAATATTTAATACTCTTTGAAAGTGACGTATTATAGTGCGGTTACTGATTTTTTTACACGACCACAAAAATTTTTGGGTCGTATATTTGTATAACGTTGGTGTCGTCATTGTTGTGGTCTGAAGACATTTGGTTTTGGCACTATAACTTTAGTATAAGATAATTGAACTCTATGAAATTAATTTAAACACAAAGTTTATGACCATAAAAGGAAGGTTGAGATTGATTTTGGGGGTTTTGGTCCCAACAGTTTAGGAATTAGGGGCCAATAAGGGCCCAAATAAGCAATTTTCTTGGTTTTTGCTCAATAACAGTAGAATAAGTAAATAGAAATTTATAAAATTAGGGGCCAAAAGGGTCCAAATTTTAACTTTGTTTAATTTCATCGAAAAATTAATTATTGGAGTTCTTTGATATGGACCATAATTTGGTATTCGGCCTTTGGTTTCTTTTTGTATCCTTTTTTATAAGTTCTAAAATTTTAACTTTTATTTTGTGGGTTGTGTTGGTGTTAGAATAGTATGAATGGAACAATTGAGTTTTTCGAGAAAAAATTAATACATTTTGATTCACCGTTTATGTGACAGGAAACCAAACAGGAAACCAATCTTTATTTTCTTTATTTTGCACAATATAATTCAAAAGGCATAAATAAACACCATTGCTAGTGTTACTTGCTTCATGTTAATATTTAAAATCTATTTTCAATGTTATATTAAAGTTTTTTTTAAACGTCACAGGAAACCATAAGAAACCGAAAGCATTTTTTTAGTTTTATTTTATTGCAAAATCTGCTTAAAATAATCTGAACAGATTTTTTTTCTTAAAATCCATCTTAAATGTAACAGTATTATAAAACTCCTAAATATGTGCTTGTTTTGAAAACAATTAGTACAATTTATTCAGAATTTTCCATATTTTCTTCATTGATTCAGGATACCATAATCGTTGTATCTTGATGTTTTGGCCAAAAAAATATATTTATATTTGGTTTTGAAATTCCAGTTATATAAAATTTATTCCAAATCATTGGCATGGTAAAATTCTTTAAATCCAGTAAAGAAAAAAACTTTTAACTTGGAATTAAAATCTTTAAAATAGGCACCATGTGATATTTGTGACCTGTACACCATCTACATGGTTTCCACATTTTAACCTACTTTAGTGGGCTAAAATCAATAAAGTACTTCCTTTCAAGTCATGCCTGGTAAAAGTTTACTTTTTGCTTTGACAAGTTTATTGCGTTTCTGAAAAGTGTTTGCAGAACATGAATAAAAAAAAAAAAAAAAAAATTGTGACAAAGTTACCAACTTTGTACATTCCAAGTGTAACGGTATATTAACATGCATTTTTCATTTAATTATCTTTATTCTCCTAAAATATCCAGTAATATTTACTGCTGAAGCAAAATCAATCCAACGAACATCGGCACCATGATAAGAGACGTAATTTCGATTGAATTTTCCAAGGACCCTTTACATCGTTATTGGGAAACTTAGTGTGTTTAAACGTAATCTGAAATCGATTTTGTCAAGTCATTGGGCATTTATTTTCACACAAGATCGTACATGTATGTAACATTATGCACATAGGATAAATAATAGACCCCCGGCGCAATCTCTTTGACAATTGTATTTTCCTCTTTTAAACAAGACGAAACAAGTCTACAGATTATTTTTGCTAACATCCCGTTGGAAACAAAAACAATGTTTAGACCTAGTATTTCGTACATCTGGCCGTAATGGCGTTATCACATGTTAGTCACATGTTTCACGTATGACCGGAAATGATTAGAACTTAAGGACAAAAACAATTTTAATAAATATAAACTGGACTTCTGTTTCGTGTGAAATGTAACGCATAACGATAACGTAATTTTCTTACTTAATTATTATGAAGATCAAAACAAGAATGTAAATCATCTCGGATTTACCTGTTTGAACATCTCGCGAGAGTTCATATTTGCATATTGTTTTTAAGAATTCTATTACAACAAAGCAGATTATATCATCTAAAAATTGCGTTACGAAATCGGACACAAAAATCACGCCACTGTTCTTACATCTGCTATATAAATACTTATAGTTCTCAGCATTTTCTTCTCACTATTCTTATTGGTCGATGTTCTTTGTTATTTGAAAGCAAAAGTTACGAATTTGCCGGTGACGATTATCTATAAATCAGTCAGCGTTATGCTCTTCGGAAGCAAAAAGTAACGCGAGAAACGACACAAAAATACGGTTGTAGAATCTTTGAAATTCGTATATTTCAATTTTTTTTCTAGGGAAGAGTAGCATACACTTGTATGTTGATAAAAATAATGGCACCTTTAGATGTAGTTACAACTTTTCTTACAGTAATTCACATTTTATCACTTTTCTATAGTTATAGGAAACGGAGCCCAATAGCAAATTATGGTCCATATGCCAAATCTAACCGTGTTTTTAGATTCTTAATTTTTGGTCCTGTTTTCAAAAGTTTTACGTTAATGTCCAAAGGGTCCAAAATTAAACTTAGTTTGATTTTAACAAAAAATGAATTATTGGGGTTCTTTGATATAGGTACGCTGAATCTAAACATGTACTTTGATTATGGGCCCAGTTTTCAAGTTGGTCCATATCAGGTCCAAAATTAAACTTTATTTCAACAAAAATTGAATATGTGGGGTTCTTCAATATGCTGAATCTAACCATGTATTTATATTTTTAATATTTGGGCCCGGTTATCAAATTGGCCCACATTGAGGTCTAAAGGGTCTAAAATTGAACATTATTTGATTTCATCAAAAATTGAATTCTTGGAGTTCTATGATATCATCATGTCATGTACATTTTTTACAAATGTAGATGACCTTTCAAAGGTTATTGTTGCATATTTATTTTATTTATCATTATTTTTTCAGGCAATTTGATGCTGCTTGTTAACTAGCAATGGAGGATATAAACATTAAAGTTGAGCCAGTAGAAGTAGAGACGATAGAAAAACCACTGACAAGAGAACCACTTAAAAAGTCCAGAAAAATAGACTGGAATAAAAGGGTCAAGTCTGAATTCCTTAGAATTCATAATCTGAAGCGTTTCAAAAGAGCGGATGAAGTTACGGTAAAAACAAGTTTAAGCTACATGTATTGCTTGTATGTAAATTAAATAGAACAAAATCTCATCTTAGATGTATACCAGGCTTTTCATTAAGTTACAAGATGCCTTTTTTGTATTTAAAGCAGCTGTCAGTGATACTCAAATAAAAAAAGTTAAACAACTAAGTAACAGACTTAAAATAAAGAAAGGTTTCCTAACAATACAGCTAAAATATCTATTTTTGAGTAGAAAATCCTTACTATTTGGAACAACTTGGATTTTGTAAATAGGTAATTTATGAATACTATCAAGTTCATGAGAACACATTTATAATTGTTATACATTATTGTAAATGGGAAATTTTAGTACAGGAGTTTTATTTTGATAGTTTTGTAAATAAGATAAGCAGCAAATATATTAACTTTTGTAAATATAATTTTAAAGGAAGATTTAATAGAGTCTGCCAATAAATTAAAAATCGAGATAACACAAAACTAAATCTCCACCACAAATAAACCATTTCAAACTCAAGACTCAATATTATAAAAAAGAAGATGTGGTTTGATTGCCAATGCTACAACTCTCGCCAGAGACCAGATGACATTGACATAGAAATTAACAACTACGGGTCACAGTACGGCCTTCAACAATGAGCAAAGCCCATACTTCGCAGTCAGCTTTAAAAGGCCCTGAGTCTATACTATTATTAGTCTATTACAGGTAACAGCCACCATTTCTAAAAGATAACTTAAAGGGGTACAGAACACTAATCATTAAAAATCAATTGCTGAATGTTTTAATCACATACAAATTAAATGTACTATTATTTAACCAAAAATGAAGTGATCAAAATAAGCTATATATATCAAATGATTTTATTCCTGTAAATTGTGTATTTCAAATTTCTTGAAAGATTTATTATTTTGTCCAAATCTATTTTGGTCGAAGTTTTGGTACCTTCCAATATAAATGTAATTTCTTTTCTAGGCTGCTTTTGATGCAAACAGAGAAATTTTGAAGAAAGACTTGGAAGAGTTTAATGAATGGTTTAAAAAAGAAAATGTTCAACCTGTTCTGGTACCTGAAACAGTTGTAGATGCACCAATCAAAAGAAAGGTAAAAGATTAAAAATAGATTTTGTTTGTGAACAATTGTTGAAAGTTTAAAACTTTTAAGTTTTGCTGGAAATAAAAGGAAAGGGGAAAAACAATTCAAAATACACATTCCTGATACATGATCTTTGTGGTGTTTGTCTCCACTGTAGCTGAAATGGACTGCCTCAACAACAAGTAAGTTTAACAAATATGATTGAGTTAAAGAATAAAATAAAGAAATACCAATTTCTTGAAAATCATTTTGCAAAGAAAAATGATAAAGTCCAAGTCTGTGAAAAATTTTGGTCTCCTTTACATGTAATATTTAACTAAGTGTTGTTTTCATATTATCTATGTTTAGTTCAGAGAAAAGAAATAATTTCTAAATTATGAGCAAATTTATTTCTTTAAAAAACTGTATTTAAAAGTAAGTCATAATACATATTGTATCAAAACAGATGAGTGAAAGTATTAAGTGTTGTATGTGAGTAAGTCAGAGAGAGAGAGAGGAGAGATAAATCTAATACAATTTTTATGTAACCTTAAATATTTTTATTGTTAAAAATTAATTAGTCACAGATTCTTCTTGTATATATATATATTGCTATATTTTTTCTTCTGTATTTACCCCTTGATACCATTGTCAGGTGGTAGTGTAATGGGGTGTGTAAAATCCCGACTATTGAAAAACAAATAAAAGATAAAAAAAAAAAAAAAAATCAACCAGTAGATGCACAACCCTTGAATCATTCAAAAGGGGTGTGCAAGTGGTCCAGCTTCAATAGATGTTCAACTTTGTTTTTTAACGTTATTTAAAAGAATCACCTTTTCACTGTAGATTATTCCCATATACCCGCACATTTGTTGTTCTCACATCGAACATGTACATAAAACAGTACGATAATACTCCCCTGGGAGGCCTGTACTATAATGGAAGAAGAAGAAGCTTGGTCAACATAACAATTTATTTCAAGCAATTACTGTAAACCAACTTATTTTCGCGAGTAGAAAAATAACGCGAATATAAATCTTCGTGAATATGTCAATCTTTGATCTTTCCTTATAAACTTCATCAAGTAAATCAGATAATCGCGAAATTAAATAGCCGCGAAGTGGTCAAGAAAGGAGGGTAAACTGGAAAAAAGTATCAGCGAAAATAAGTTGGTTTACAGTAATCAATTCTTCTGTCCATGTTTCATACTTTTTGTTTTTTTTTGTATCAGTTTCTTTGCCTCACATAAAATTGTCCAAGCAGGCCCCTTGCTAACTTGTCAGTTTTCTGGTTGTGTTCTCCGAGATTGATTTATTGTTGTGATTATGACCTCTAGAGACAAACACTCAGGCATGTTAAGGCCTTAAAAAAATAATGTTGTGTTTCCAATCACCTCCTTGAAATTTTGAAGGGACGGTAGGTCTAGGTAGGGATTTTTTTTAATTTTTTTTTTATAATATAATGCTTCATTGCTGTCTCGGTTTCATGGACACTTTGTTCATTGCTTAAGACCATTTGACAATTTTCAAGATTATTTTATGTTTCTACTGTATACCGTAGAAAGGGGTGTAAAGTCCGCAGTTTTTTACCCAGGGAATGAAATTGATGGAAGGGGTGCGGACTATGCAGTACTATAGGATTTTATGACATTTTTTTTCCATAGTTGGGATACGATGTTGAACGAGGTTTGGCCAAGTAAACAGAAACATCATGTGTTGTCAATGTTATAATGTATTCTTGACAACTCTTTGTATTATTTAGAAATAAAAGTATTCTTGACTACTCTTTGTTATTTTTTTAAAATAAAATAAACAATCTAGTGTTGACTTAGTAATTTGCATAAAAATCAGCCTTTGATCCAATGTCCGCTTTGTTTCGGATTTGGTAAAATTTGTGTCATTGCATCTTAACAGTGTACCTGAATCCTGAATATCAATGAAAGATGAACCCTTCAATGTTAAAGCCATAATCTAGTGAAATCTTCCAAAGATTGATTTCGTTTAATGTTATTTGCGTGTGTACAGTACAAGTAAACCACGATGCGCCATTTTGAATAAAAAGTATCAAAATTTTCGTATTCCGACTTTTTGTGTTTCACTCTTAACTAAATAAATAAATCAAGACCTAGCCTAACATTTTTTAATTGTAAATTGTAACCATTAATACTGAAAGTGTAAACCTGAGAGAAGTGGAATTTTGTATACGAAACTATATTTCCAGGTGAAAGGTCACATTGTGCAGGTGTATCGTCTTACTTGACATTGGATGAATTTCATTGCTAATGTCAAAAAAGGTGTTACTTTCTGTAAAATTTAGAAATATTTTTTTCTCCGCGAAATGGCCACACTTTCCGCCTTGAACATTGAATAGGACGTGTTGTGTTGCCATGTTCAAACACTGACAAATGAAAATAACTACTGCGCATGCTCCCGCATATATAATTAGCCAAGAAGATTCCACTTTCCAGTACATTATAAAAATAAGCCTCGAGTTTAAAATTAGCGTTGTTTTCTTTTTGGGCGATAAAAATATATCGAGGGACTTATAATTTTTTATTTTCTTTCAGAAAAAACGGTCGGTAGGGATACAAATTAATTTTTTTTCCCACATCAGCTTTAAAAACTTTTGAGTCTGGGGTCTGAAGGACGGTCGGTCGGGTGACCGGAAACACAACATTTTTTTTTTTAGGCCTAAGTATGAGATCGAACAAAATAAACAATATTAACTTAAGGTACTGCAAAGTGGGTTTGCCTTAATGGAATCAGAAAATTTTCCGTTGCACAATAAAAAAATATTGAATATATATATTAAAAAGAGACATAAAAAATCTGTTGATACCAAAATATATGAAACCATGAAATCAAAATAATGATTGAATTACTTGTAATTTATTTTATCTTTTGCAGTGTGAAATCAAAGGAGGCGGTAAAACACAGGCCACAACCCTTCGACTAATGAATGCCATTAAAGCTATCCCTACCATGTATACTTGGTCAACTCTAACACAAAATTACATGGTAAAACACATACTCAGTAAAGATTATATTTTGTCTGATAACTTA
Source organism: Mytilus edulis (assembly GCA_019925275.1). NCBI lineage: Eukaryota > Metazoa > Mollusca > Bivalvia > Mytilida > Mytilidae > Mytilus > Mytilus edulis. Next base: position 75,579,489 of record CM034358.1, on the reverse strand, counting down.
CTTAAAGATGGAAATTATTTATTTTGCAAAATGAAATATTTGTAAGTTTAAAGGAGGTTGCAGTTAATGCTGTCAATTAAGGCTATATAAGTTATGATCTAATTGATTGCTTGAAATCCAAGTGAAACAGTACAATTTTTCATTCCATTCAGATTTTTCTGTTGTTTCAAGATGTATTATAACCTTTATATAGTTGAAAATAATATTTATTACATCAGGTCGAAGATGAAACAGTCCTACACAACATCCCTTACATGGGTGACGATATTCTAGAACAAGATGGGGCCTTCATCGAAGAATTACTGAAGAATTATGAAGGGAAAGTCCATGGTGAAAAGACCAGTACAGTTCTTGATGATGAGACTTTTGTTGAACTTGTGAACTCAATGTGGCTTAACTATCCTGATCCAGAACTAGAAGATGATGAAAGCAGTTAGTTTATTTCATATTTAGTGTAAACTCAGAACTGTTGCATAAAATTTAGAATGGGTCAAACTCAAACAGCCAAAGAGCCAAAAAAAAACAGAAGTTGACCAATAAGTCTTCAACAAAGCATGAAAATCCAACACCCTAAGGCGGGAATGTGTCAATGACACAAAAACAACCAAAAAGCAAAAACAACCGAGGTTGACCAATGGGTCTTCAACAAAGCGAGCAAATCCTGCATCCTAATGTGTGCTTCAGCATTATTTATTTATTATAAGGATTGTTAAAAAATAGACAAAAATGCGCTGGATATGAGTTCAGAAAATGTTGCCTCTTTTTCCTATCTAGACCATACGTCAAAAAAGTAAAAAAAAAACAAAAAAAACCCAACATTATTACCTGAACAGAACAGCTACCAACAAGATGGCCCCTTACCTAAACAAGGAAATAAAAGACTACACATATAGTTTGAATAGAAGGGTCATCAATTGTAGTCAGTAACATTGTTAGTTTAATTTGACAAAAGATGTATTTTTAGCTCACCTGGCCCGAAGGGCCAAGTGAGCTTTTCCCATCACTTGGCGTCCGTCGTCGTCGTCCGTCGTCGTCGTTAGCTTTTAGAAAAATCTTCTCCTCTGAAACTACTGGGCCAAATTAAACCAAACTTGGCCACAATCATAATTGGAGTATCTAGTTTAAAAAATGTGTGGCGTGACCCGGTCAACAAACCAAGATGGCCGCCACGGCTAAAAATAGAACATAGGGGTAAAATGCAGTTTTTGGCTTATAACTCAAAAACCAAAGCATTTAGAGCAAATCTGACATGGGGTTTAATTGTTTATCAGGTCAAGATCTATCTGCCATGAAATTTTCAGACGAATCAGACAACCCTTTGTTGGGTTGCTGCCCCTGAATTGGTAATTTTAAGGAAATTTTGCTGTTTTTGGATATTATCTTG
>CM034358.1:75537638-75578005 GCA_019925275.1 Mytilus edulis | reverse complement strand
ATAATTGTAAGCAGCAAGACAGTTTATTACAGTAAGATTTACAAACACATCACCATCACCAAAACACAATTTTGTCATGAATCCATCTGCTTCCTTTGTTTAATATTCACATAAACCAAGGTGAGCGACACAGGCTCTTAAGAGCCTCTAGTTTTTTTACCCCTAATCATCCTAATTGTAAGTTTTGGGTGGAACAGTTCTTAGTTTTCTGAACACTAAATAAATTAATTACATATGCTGACATTATATTTTGAAATGAATAATTTGTATAGGTAAACCAAAACAAATCTGATTACAGATGCTGATATTATAACATCAAATGATGAATCTAAGAAGAGCATTTTCCCAAGTAACTCTATATTTGAGGCTATATCAAATCAGTTTAAAGAAAAAGGATCACCAGATGAACTCAAGGAAAAGTAAGTCAGTAGAAACAATAGACCTAATCACTATTTCAGTGACTACAAGAGATATTCCTACAAATTAACTATTGATGTCATATAACAATCTGTTATGCATTTGAAAAGAAAGTAGAAGAGAGCATTGTTAGATCTTTATTGGTAATGTGTAGTCACAGAATCTGTAATTCAATTTGATAGGGACATCTAAATATTAAATTCACTCGGAGAGGTAATTGTAGATTCTTTATGGGATGTAATTGTACTGAATGTTTTTAATAGGATATAGAACTTGTGAAAAGTTCAGGATTTCAGACACTTTTCTTGTATAAAAACATCTGCCCAAATCTCAATTTTGAAGTGCCTTCCTTGAGTCTTATGTATAATTTTATTGAAATCATACCCTAAAGAATAAACATACTTATATTTTCAGATATAAAGAAATCATAGAATCACGAGACAATCCTGTACCCCCAGAGTGTACCCCTAACATTGACGGAACACAAGCTCAGTCTGTACCCAGAGAACAAACCATGCATTCCTTTCACACACTGTTCTGCAGAAGATGTTATAAATATGATTGTTTTCTTCATCGTAAGTGATTCATTACTCAATATTTGTTTTGGAGATTTCGTGGCTGACAGCAACACACCAATACAAGTTTGCTTTAAAAAGAAATTAGGAGTGATTGATTGGTTTATTGTTGGTGTTTGATGCTACTTTCAGCATTCTTTGCCGTTCCATTGCAATCAGTTTTGATTGTTGAAGGAAGCCAGAGTACCCATATCGAACCAGGAGACTTTTAAAGGAAACTTGGTGAAAAACAAATGTACAAACTGGGTTTAGGACAAATAGACTCCAGAAAATAACTCAAAGTTATAATAACATAAGCTTTCTTCACTGTGTATGGCACTTTTAACTGCTTCCATACAAACATATGTAGTATATATTTGTTTAGGGGCCAGCCGAAGGACGCCTCCGGGTGCGGGAATTTCTCGCTACATTGAAGACCTGTTGGTGACCTTCTGCTGTTGTTTTTTTATTTGGTCGGGTTGTTGTCTCTTTGACACATTCCCCATTTCCATTCTCAATTTTATAACTTGGAGGGCAAACCATTAAAAACTTCTTTTCTAAAGTCAAATTGAGATGAAATTTAGTAAAAACAACCAAAGATCAGACATTCATGTTTGCATTATTCTTTTACAGCCTACCATCCAACACCAAGTATGCTAACAAGAAAAATGCCGGAGACAAAATTGGATACAGAACTTTGTGGACCTTATTGTTACCTGAAAGAGGTAAATATTCATTTACTATAAAGGAACAAATTTTAGTGTTTGTGTTATTTTCGCTTTTCCTTTTCAACAAGCCTTGACATTTAAGGTGGTATGGGAGTCTAAAACAAAAATGATAGAATTTGTTCATTCTTTGCCAAAATGGAGTATCTATTGATATATGTTGAAAAATATAATAAAAATGATAGGTCACCACGCATTTTCTCAAGCTACAGGACGTGACAAAATTTTGTATGTACTATACAGGAAAAAACACCATTTTGTGATTAGAAACTAAACAAAATGATAGAATTGTTCAATACTTAAGAAAAAAATAGCTTTCAAACAATTCTCTGAGAATATCAAAAGAAAAGATAGGGCCACCGTACGTTTTTTCCGGCTTAAATACAAAATAGGAAAATTCTATGTAGAATCCTTCAGAAATTGCAGTTATAGAGTTACCTCCCCTTAAAATGCCAGTTTAATTTTTTTATAAAAACAACCAAAAATAAGCAACATTTGCAAAAATTTTAATATTTATAAGTTATATTCTTATAAAAGTGGTTCTTTTAAATGAAAATTCACATTAAATATGTGCATTCCTGTATCAAATTTTGCTAACTTGATAGAAAATCTGGACCTTTGGTTCTCTGTTTTTTACAATTCAAGATGGAGAAAGACACCCATACCACCTTAATGCAAAGAACTTATATTTGGACACCATTTTCAATAGTTTTGTGTTTTTACTCATATCAGTTTTTAGGAGCAAAGTTTATAAGATAAATATACTGTGAATAATTTTGCATGTTTTGTTTTTATTAGTGTTGTCAAATCGTACACTATTACCTAACCAGTTACTTGGATAATCATTCAACCGATTAAACGGTTAACTGTAGTTTAAGTTTGTGTTTGAAAGCCTTATATCTTTAGTACCCTACACATAGCTATAAGATGTGGTATGAGTGTCAATGTGACAACCTTCCATCCAAGACATAAATTTATCCTTTTTGAATTGAAGTTTGTCCTTAAGCATTATAAGGCTTGTCTGTGAGGATTCCTTGTGAAGTTTGACTGTTGATATTCAGATACACCATATCAACTATGGCGTTTGTATCTTCTTCAGATTAAAAAATAAAATAAAAAATTCTTGATCTCGAAGAAGCGAATATGTCTGAAACTGATTATAATATTCCTTTTCTCTTGTCTCTGTAATTAGTGTGGAGTGTTTCAATTTGAAATGAGTAAGCATGTTACTTGTACTATCACGTATACATTTAGTACATTCACGTTGGTTTGCATTTCACAATATTTTAGTTAACATTTCGTTTAAAGTATATATCAAAGCCTTACACGACACAGGTTGCACATTTTAGAAGTAGGTCTTCACGCTATTATATCAAAAATAAAATAATGCAGTAAATCTTAAAGTTAATCGTTTTACTGAATTAAAGTTACTGTTTAAATAACATGAATAATAACTTTGTTTCATTAAGATCTTGCCCCAAGCTGAGCGACAAGTTCTAATTAATTTTATGTTTTTCAGATAAGCAATAAAAGACTGGATAATTGATCTGTCATATTAATTACCGCGGCGGCGTCCAAAAATATTCACTCTGTGGTTAAAGTTTTTGAAATTTTAATAACTTTCTTAAACTATAATGGATTTCTACCAAACTTGGACAGAAGCTTGTTTATGATCTTAAGATAATATCCAGAATTAAATTTTGTAAAAATAAAATTCCATTTTTTCCATATTTTACATTTAAATGGACTTAGTTTTTTCTGTGGGGAAACATTACATTCACTCTGTGGTAAAAGTTTTTAAAATTTAAATATCTTTCTTAAACTATCCTGGGTTTGTACCGAACTTGGACAGAAGTTTATTTATGATCATTAGATAGTATCCAGAAGTAAATTTTGTATAAAGATAACTCCATTTTTTCTGTATTTTACTTTTAAATTGACTTAGATTTTCTTCCAGTTAACATTACATACAGTCTGCAGTTAAAGTTTTCAAAACATTTATTAGATTCATTAACTATCCTAGATTTTTACCAAACTTGGACAGAACCTTCTTACAATCATAGGATAGTATCAAGAGGAATATTTTTATTGACTTTTTGCCTCCTTTTTGTTGAGACTGCGATTTACAGCAAAAGTAGGCGAGACACTGGGTTCCGTGGAACCCTTACAAATTTTTTAGATATTAATAACCATGATAACAGGCTATAATTCCAATGATAGATTGATCCATTTCTGTGATATAGAGCGCTATTAATCCTGCTTCATGATTTGAATTTTCAGAAATCAGATGATAAAGAAAATACAATGGAAAGCACAAGTTCTGAACCAGGTAAAAAAATTAATTCTTTAGTTGTTATCCAATTTCTACTTTTCCCTTCCATGTTGATTAAATTTTATTTCTAATCCACCGAATACTTTTCCTAACCACTTGATTACATTTAAATCTTAAATTTTAACTCAATTTATACTATTTAAGGCCAGTTGGTCTTCAGTGGTGCTCTTTGATAAAAATAAAACAAAATATCGTGCCTACAACACTGTTCTGAATCTGTTCTGTTTTTAACCTAGAATCCAAAATTATGCACACAAAAAATTCAGCTGTGTAGTGTAGATAATACATTTCTTTAATAGCATTAACTCCACAGCAAATAAAACTGTATCATCATTGAGTTTGATGCTCTATATAAGTTAACTTGATTAGTTTAAAGCACTTTACCATGTTATATGCTACCATAGTGAAAATGAAATAATGTTATACACAATTATACTTCATCTTCATTTCTTGGTATTTCACAAAACTTTAATTTTAATATTTTTTTGTATTTTAGAAAACAGTGTTTGGACAGGCGCTGAAGAATCTTTGTTCCGTGTTTTATTAGATATGTACAGGAACAATCATTGTAACATCGCCAAAATAATTGGCACTAAAACATGCACTCAGGTTAGTTTTTGTTCCGTGTTTTGTTTGATATGTATAGAAACAATCATTGTAACATCGCCAAAATAATCGGCACTAAAACATGCACACAGGTAAGTCTTTATGTCCCAACTATGGCCATTATGGTCCATCCATCCCTTAATTTCACGATTCACTTAACATAGAAAATGATAATGCGAGTAGGGCATCAGTGTACTAAGGACACATTCTTGTTTAATTTATTCAATAGAGCGAATCAAAACAAAAACAAATTATTTTCTGAGAGAACAGTTAAGACTCTCAAGAACTATTCCAGCAATGTTGAGGTAAATTGATGCAAGTTCTGAAATGTCGAGTAAATATTTTAGACAAATTCAAACTTTAAGAATTTAGTAGCGAGACTTTCATGATCATTTTAATAATTCTTTTTTGCCAACTCTTCAACCAACCATTTGACAAGTATATTGTTTGGTTTGTATATACATAAAAAAAACATTTCAACCAATTTGGTGCATCAACTACTTTTGAAAAGATTTGTTGTATGTTAATACCTTAGATAGTTAGGACTATTCATGCATGAACTTGGTCATATTGCCGTTGATTTTGTGCAAATAACCATGAATGATCCAGAATTATTTTTGCATGGAAAAGTTTTAAATTTCCCTAACAATTTTACCACAATATGGAAGAACAACAAATTAGGATTATGAAAATTTTCCAACTAAAAACAAAATGGTCCAGTCTAAACTTTAGTAGCATGTGTTACTTGGAATTGGCCCCTGCTAAAAATCTTTTGATAATGTTATTTTCAGGTGAGAGATTTTGCCATCAAAGAAGAAGCCCATTTATTAGATACCAGTGAAGACAAGATGCAGACTCCTCCAAGGAAAAAGTCAAAGAAAAAACACAGGTAGGGCAGGAATTATTGTTTACAGATATTTATTAATGGGCACAAATGAAATATATAGCTTCTTGAAAAAAATATAACTTCTTTAAAAACAAGAGTGCACACACTGAAATGTCTCGCCTTCTTTACTAATCCTTGATACTATCTTGAAAGACCTAAATAAAAAGCTTTATTACAACTGTCACATAAACTCAGCATTAACCAAGAAAATGAAACATTGATCAATGAACCATGAAAATGAGGTCAAGGTCAGATGAACCATGCCAAGCAGACATGTACAGTTAACAATTCTAACAACAAATATAGTTGACTTATTGCTTATAAACAAAAAAAAACAGACCAAAACACAAACACTTAAAACTTAGCAATGGACCGTGAAAATGAGGTCACGGTCAAATAAAACCTGCGTAACCAATATATAGATCATAAAATACTTCCATACACCAAATATAGTTGACCTAATGCATTAAGTATTAGAAAAATAGACCAAAACTAAAAAACTTAACTTTGACCACTGAACCATGAAAATGAGGTCAAGGTCAGATGACACCTGTCAGCTAGACATGTACACCTTACAATCATTCCATACACCAATTATAGTAGACCTATTGCATAAAGTATAAGAAAAACAGACCAAAACACAAAAACTTAACTATAACCACTGAATAATGAAAATGAGGTCAAGGTCAGATGACACCTGCCAGTTGGACATGTACACCTTACAGTCCTTCCATACATCGAATATACTAGACCTATTGCTTATAGTATCTGAGATATGGACTTGACCAGGAAAACTTAACCTTGTTCACTGATCCATGAAGTAAGGTCGAGGTCAAGTGAAAACTGTCTGACAGGTATGAGGACCTTGCAAGGTACGCACATACCAAATATAGTTATCCAATCACTATCCCTATGTCGAGCTTTCTGCAACAAAAGTTGCAGGCTTGACAAAAGATTTAAAAAATGCTGAACATTTTATTCATTACTTCATATTCCTGAATTAATGGTTTCGGTTTTTTTTTGTACTTTAATTCTTGGATTCACATGTAGAATTATGAGTTATTATTTGGTGATTAAATTTCATTGCAACAATTAAAATACAGTCGATATTAAAATAAGAAGATGTATGATTGCCAAATAGACTCTCCACAAGAGACCAAATGACTCAGAATTTAACAACTATAGGTCACTATGGCCTTCAACAATTAGTAAACCTCATACCACATAGTCCACTATTAAAAAAACTGTTTAAGAGACCACCTATATTAAAAAAAAAACTGAATTCTAAAACCACTAATTGTAGGTCTGTCTGTAAAGCACTTCATAAAGATTGAACCTGTATTAATAGATCATCTGCTCGCTCAGCTTTCACTGTAATCTAAAATATTTGGAAATGTATCTTAAAAAATATTATGATTGTTTAAGGGTATTTATTGATAAGATAAGAGTTGAAAAAAAAATTAATATAAGAATTCATTGAATTAAGATTCTTCTCCACTTCAGAAAGGCATGATTAACCGATGTTTTTACAGTGATTTCTTCAGATTATGGTCGATGCATTGCCGTAAGATCCAGCTGAAGAAGGACAGTACATCTAAAACTGTATACAATTATCAACCATGTGACCATCCTGGACAGAGATGTGATGAGAATTGTCCCTGTATACATGCACAGAACTTTTGTGAGAAGTTTTGCCAGTGTAGCGGTGATTGTAAGTATAGAAGTGTATCCGTAGTTTAAACAGTATATTATGCAAATAAACTGAATTCGATTAGGCAACAGGTATAGCCTTTGTAAGCCCTCTCCACAAATCAGGTACAATGTATTACATTTAAATAAAGCAACACATACACAAACATAACGGCAACACATAATTAATTCCCCCCCTGGATTTGCCAATGATGCTTCAAATAGATAAAAAGTATGAATATCATAAGAATGCTTCAGATCTTTAACTTAGAAAAAGAAAAAAAAGTATCAATATTCTACATAATAAACTCCAACATTGATTTAGATTCCTTACATTAAATTAAACAGTCTCCAGTCAGCTATTCAATATCCATCAAGTGTATCCAGCTTCTTTATATCATTTCCAAGCATTTGCTCAGACATACATCAGGCTTAATTACAATGTAGTTTAATTTATTGTAAGAAATGATGACCAGAGCATGTAATGAGGTTTTGCGCAAGTTTCTCAGTAATTCTCAAGTGTCTTATATAATAAGTTACATTCCTTTAATAACTGAGCCTTGTTATCACAGCTAAGTTTATCCCTTAATAGCCTTGACTCATTGATTTTCCATGGTCAATCAAAAATGTATTAATTTAATTAAAAAATTAGTTATCAAGGCTTTGCATTTAGTTTCTGCGCAAAGTCAAGAGTTCCCTAGAGCCCACTATAGATTAAATTATTTTACAAATAACAATCACAGATTTAGAAAATTTAAGTAATAAACTAATGAAAGTATCTGTAATAACACACACAAGTTATTTTCTGGAATAACCATATAGAGTTATATCTCTGACTGTTAGATGATCATTTTAATGCCTTTTTTAAGGTGCTCATTTTATTTTTTTTCAAATTCATATTAAGGTAACGCGATACCGAATGACGTTACGCCACGAGTTATCGTTCTTAACGTTATCGAATAACGTTCTACAAGCCACTGTTTACAAATTTACAAGCAAACGACTGACTAACTTTTTATTCATACGACAGAAAGAGACTTGTTTCGTAGCGAGTACATGCACATACATTTTATTTTTCTGACAATGAACATAATTTTTAATATATTGTTTTTATTCTACGAATTGCACCCCAAGGGTGACTAGAGAAGTAGAAATGGTGACTTGGTCTTCCTCCGACCGGCAGTAAAATGCTTCCAAAGTGAGACGTTCATTTGGCTGTGCGGAATGTATCAACTTTTCAGCCACATCCGGTCAGAATGGGGACATTAAATCCGATGCCTCGAATAAAGAGAGTGCTATGTTCTTTGAAAATAAAAGAACAACAACATTGCAACAACTCTTTGAGTGGTCGATCCGTATGTGGCCTGTTGCAAGATAAAATGTCTGTCTCTATCCAATATACTACCCTCATTTTCCAGTGTCATTCAAAATTTACTCGACCATAATCACGGAACGCCCTCTATTACATAACCTACCAATTGTATTTATTGTTATTATGTTCTCGCCCGTACATGTAACATGCACGATCTATTTGCCACTGGACGTAAAGCAAACAGCGATCAATCCTACAATTTACAACCGTCACTTGAAACTTTAGTTGTTAAAATTCAAATCATTGCCTCTAATTTTTCCTAAGAAATCGACAAAGTTTACGAACATTTACGCAAAAAGAAATATCTACGGTAAAAGTACAAGTATAAATTAAGCAAACAATTATATGGAACATTTTATTTGTACAACAGTTGGCTGTTATAATGATAAATGGAGATATGGGATATGCAATTTAAAAGAAAGCAACATCTGGAGCCAAGGCTCAGTGTTGAAGGCCGTAATAGGCACGTATCATCATATTGTGTCACTTGTGTCCGTTCAACCGTCAATCCCGCACGTGTACATGGTGTTACAACTTATATTTAAGCTGCGCATATCTTCTGGATTTTCTCTTTTCTTGTTCATGACAGGTTGCTTGATTATGCATTTTGATAACATATAAAAGGCACGCAGACTCCGGCTTACATCTCCTGCATGTGGAATTTCAAGCTGGAACCTTTATATTTCGCAGTTTGTTTTACTTATAAAGAATGCATATCTGATCTCAAGATTTGTTTTTTAAATAATTTTCCACAAATGACCGTTGAGACTTGAATCTTGTGAAATGTTGCGTACAGTTTGTATAATGTTTGTCTAACTTGCTGAGCAACCAACTGACACATTTACTTCACGCAGAGTACGCTATCCTTATGTATGTAGCAAATTAAGAATATTATTGAGTTCTGAAATTTCCTTTGAGTTTTGTTATTTCATTTTTTAGAATGTGTATTTTATCAAGATCATAATTTTCACTCATAATTTTCACAACTAACAGAACGTTAAACCTTTTTTTTGATTGGTGCATCAAATGTGTCTTTTATAAACAACTGTTGTATCGTCCCGAACATGCATGAACTATTTGCCACTGAACGTTAAACAACCATCAAATTCCGACCAATTATATTTTTTTTTTACACTGGATCAAATTTTTAAAGTACTCTATTTCTGCATGGATGAAGCGATGACAGCACCATCAGTGTCTTAAAGGATGGAGTTAAAAACTTAGTTATTCACATGAATCACACGTGAAATTTCTTATGTTATTTCCGCGTGACCTTTACAAAAATATTAAGGTATTTTTCATGATTTTAATTAAATTTTAGAATTAAGATATTATTTGAATAATCTTATTTAAAAAGATTACGTGAATTTAACGTGTACCTATTTCCGGTGATTGATTCATGAACTATTAAAATATTCACGTTGAACCAACAAGTTCAAGAAAGTTTCAAGTATATATAAAAAGATGATGTGGTATGACTGCCAATGAGACAATTTTACACTCCACAAGAGACCTAAATGACACAGAAATTAACAACTATAGGTCATTGTACGGCCTTTAATAATGAGAAAAGCCTATACCGCATATTAAGCTATAAAAGGCCCCGAAATGACAATGCAAAACAAATCAAACGAGAAAACTATCGGCCTTATTTATATAAATCAATGAACGAAAAACAAATATGTAACACATTAACAAATGACAACCACTGAATTACATTATGCTCGTTTTATGACACCCGACAAGTGAAAGGAAAATAAAAAAAAAAAACATTTAGATTCCGACACATATTTTGTTTTCGATTTCTCTGAGTAGGAATAACGTTACATTCTGTATTCAATAACGTCACACGTTTTCGGCCAAATTCTAAGGGCATCAATCAACTTTGAAGCCATTTATCTCAAAAACAAGGATGGTGACATATAAGTTTCTATACGTGTATGGATTCAGAATGCAATCCTGGATATTATGTTAGTTTTTTGTTTTTCTCCGTATATCAGAACATAGCCATCCATTGGAAAATCTAAAAAAGTAAGCCGAAAAAAAGGCATTTCCCCTATGTACCTAAGTAAATTTGTCGCCAAAATTGACGTTTTCTTATGAAAATACCAAGAAAACAAAAATGGTGACCCCCATTTTTTATTACATATTCCGATGTAATTCGATTCAAAGAACACGTGTGCCAAAAAGTTTGGAAATCGGGAGATATGCCATTCGGTATCGTGTTACCTTAACACCTCTCATGATGGAAATCTAATAGGAGTTGTGAAAGTTACAAATCTGATTCAGACTTTTGTGAGAAGTTTTGCCAGTGCATCTGTGATTTAAAATATAGAATTGTATCTATGCTCAGACTCTTCTGGGAAAAAGATTAAGCCTAGTGCCAATGATGACTTTATACATGGATTACTTATTTTATAGAATTCCTCAGTAAAGACAAATTTTTAATTTAAATGTTCAACGAGGTACAAATTTCTATAGTCTTGGTTGAATACTTGGGCAATCCTTGTAATCAAATAATGATGAAAGTACAAATGTTCCTCCACCCAAAAAAACAAATAAATCCTCGGTACTTCATAATGATGAAATTAATGGTTAGAAGAAGATACCCTAAAAAAGTGATGATTTCTGTTCTTAAGTGGTACACAACACAAAAGGGAGATAACCCTGTAAAATCTGCTGAATATTTGAATCAAATTCTATTGATAAAGAAATATATGGCTGCTAAGTGATAAAAAAATAGTTTTTGTCAAACTGCTATTCATCCAATGGAATTTTTCTGATAGAATGTGATAAATAAAGTTTTTATATTGTGTCAATGTAGTCAAAATTTAATGAGCCAAATTAATTTTAAGTGGAGATGATTTGTACCACATTAATGAGTTTAGCTTCAAACAGAATCACATATTTTTTAACTTTTGCATTGTTAAACATTGTGTTTAATGATTTATAGGTGAGAACAGATTCCCAGGATGTCGCTGTAAAGCACAATGTAACACAAAACAATGTCCATGTTTTCTGGCTGTTAGAGAATGTGACCCTGACCTTTGTTCAATGTGTGGAGCAGGTTTGTATAATACTCTGCAATGTGAACCTCCCGACGGGAGTACAATTATCCCGTTTTCAGGGGTCTCCTCCCGTCCTCCCGTTAAGGAAAAAAAAACCCAGTGTATGAGAAATATTTCATGAATGAAAATTTTCAGCTTCCATTTTTGACAATTTCTTTCTACGGTACAGGTGTAATTTACACCTGTGTCAAATTTTACCTGTAAATCAAAGAAGATGTATAATTATATTGCTTCACTTGACAGCTTGGGTGTCAAACATACTGGTAATCAAAGATGCTTACCTCTGGCTAATGATCGCTAATTGCCGTTATGTGGTAAAAACTTTGTGTATTAAATTTTCGAAATACATTTTGGTTACTTCCCTTTGATTTATCCTGTTATAAATTATTTATCCTTAAAATATGTAAATTGTAAAATAAATGAATTATATTTTAATCAAATAATCATAAAAGGATGGTAATTAAATGAATTAAAATGTTTTGGGACAAATAAAATAAAAGAAATTTACAAAATATTGTAGGAATCAAGACTTCTTTTCAAAGATTAAATTGAAATTTATATCATAATTCTGACCTTTCAATATTTTGTTAAACATTTCCATATATATATTTTTGTTATTAAATGCATATTTCTGCATGTTTTTGGACTGAATAAATTTGTAACAGTTGAACAATTTGTGTGACCCAACCCTATAGGTGTAGAAATGTCTAAAAAAATTTGGTCAGTAAAATTTGTTATCAGTCATTCAACTAAAACAAGCAAAATCTTAAACACAGAGTTTAAGTTTCTAGAAATATGACTTTAATAATGCTAAAAAAACATGCAATTTACTATTATTATTGTTTGTTATTTTTTAATTAATTTATCATGACAAAAATATACATGTATAGCATTTTTCTTTCTTATTTGTTTATAATCATTTATTTGCAAGCAATGAACAATCAATCATACCTGTCAACCTGTGACGATGAAAATGCAGGTCATGACCTGCATTGAAGAATCAAATCTCAGGTCATAACGCGTACGAAGTTTTTCGAGCTGAATTTCAGTATTTATGGTACATTTTCTTACAATGTATATCAAAGATACCAAAACATCAATGCATGTTCACTTGGTTCAGTCATTTTAAATCTTATTAATTTTTATTTCATTGCACTCTTAAGAGATTTTTATAAATTTGTGTAACTCTGTCATGTATACCTTACTTTTTGTGATAATCAACCACTTCCATGTAATATTTTATTGTAATTTTAGAAGGTGTAAGGTTACTAACTATGTTGCCTTTAAACAAATCATTTACAATTTTAAAGGGAAATTAGAGTATGATAAAATATAGTACTACAGTAAAAGGAAGTGTAAATGTAAAAAATAATTTTCAACTTTTTTTTAAATATTGTATAAAGGTATAAAAATATTGAAAAGTTATTTTTCAATATGTATTTGAATTTTATATTTTTTATGATTTAATCTTTTTCACCCATAAAACGTAAATATAAGGAATAATTTTGAATGGTGACAAATAAGGGGAAGTAACTAGTTGAAATATGTTTGTTTATGTTTATAGTGCAATTTATTTACGACCTAAAGCTTAGGTAATTGGTGTTAATGAACAGTGTGTTTGATACCAAAGCTGTCAAATGAAGCCATGCACTTAATGGGTCACTTACTTTGACAGTTTACATAGCTAGATGAACTTCCTGTTCATGGAAGAATTACGAATTTGCCGGTATTTCAAAGGAATATTACTTATGAAATCAATCTCAAGGCTAAGAAATACGGGTGAAATCGGGTCATTTTCGGAATTCCCGGGTTATTTCAATGACCCGGCGGGTGTCCCGGGTGATCCCTCAGAATTGTGAAAATCTCGGGTCACACCCGCAGAAAACGGGTCAGTTGACAGGTATGATCAATTATCAAACACAACACAAAACAAAACAAAACAAGAAACAGAATCTTCTCAATATTTTTATTTGATAACGGTTATCATTCAAATAGAAAGGCAACAAGGGTTCTAGGGTGCATAAACTTTAAAAGACAATTTCTACATTGTATAGTTAAATTTACGACAAAATTAATGTCGATAAAAAAACCTCCTGATCTGAGTCCCAATCTCCTGACCAAAATTTCCCAATATCCTGATCCGAGTTTCACAGTCCATCACATGTATGATTCTGTGTTTTCCCTTGTCATCAGCATTTAAATATTTATGAGAAAATAAAAGAAATTACATAAATTTTAGTGATTGGGTTTAGTAAAAATTCTTAGAGTTGAATTATTGTTGTCTTTTCACGGAATTTCAATTTAAAACAATGGGTCGCGTTCGCCAAGTGGTCTAATGAGGTTTTGAGTTTGAAACTCGCTTCAGTGGGTGGACTCTACTCCAATCTTAAGACTAGGATTGTCAGTTTTCCTATCCAAGGTCAGTGTTTTTTTCTGGGCACTTCAGCTTCCACCATCAATAAAAACTGACCACTACAAGATAGCCTAAATTCAATGCTTAAAAGTGGTGTTAAAACACCAAAAATCAATTCAATTACAAACAACTATTCACATCTTTAGTCAAGAAGACAATATATGAAATTATGTAAAGTAATTACGTGAACAGGTGTCATAGAAATTAAAAGTGAACCCCATTGTCATATATAAATGAAAATCTCTTCAATGCAGTTGCTATTGAATGCAATTTTCAAATATGAAACAAGATTTCTTTTACTAAAGTTACTCCTAGTTTTGGAGCATATTAATCTTATCACTTCAAATAACCTCTGATAACAGAGCAGAAATATACAAATAAGAACATATGAAAAACTATTTTGAACTACTAGTAATTAGAAATACAATTCTCTATGTAAAAGTTTTCTAATTAATAATAATGCAAATGAAAACAATATGATAATGTTTAAAAAAAAACTAAGGCTATCCATATTCACATTTCTCATGTATAAGTAGCATTTTGAGCACAAATACGGACTTGTAAAATTGAAATTAGGTAAAACTTGGTTTTCTGGAGGGGTGGGCTTCACATCTGCATCTTACATAGGAAGTTCAGAGAGGCATAAAACTTGCAAAAATAGTGCAAACCCACAGCCATATAACTACTGATCATTATTATTATTGAAATACGCATAGGAAACAACTACTACCGGTTTTGGGTCCATTTGAAGTAAAAAATCAGCAAAAATCGTGAAATTCAGTTTTTTTTGTCCAAATGACCTTCTGTAGACTGCTGAACCAAGATCAGATCACTCCAACCTAACAACTGTTGGGGTTAATTTGTTAACTAGGGTCCACTCTACATGCAGGTTACAGCTGGATACCTTTACCAGCATCCTTGGGTCTTCTGGGTTAAGAGAAAGGACAAAAGATCGGCAAAAGTGACGCTTTTTGCACCTGATGACCCATATTTTATACCCACAACTTGATTAATACAACCAAACACCTATACAATGCTTTAGTTTTGTTTGTCTAAAATAGTTATTTTATATTCTAATACACAAGAGACAAAGTGCTGAAAAAAAGTTGCATTTTACTTTTGATACGTATATTGACTTCATTTACTTGAATATCATCCGCCGTCGCAATATTCTTGATGAGAAAGTCAGTCTTAAAACCAAAAATGCCACTATTCTACGTATATAACATTGAAATTGAATTTAAGGTAAATAAGATAGTAAAAATAATGAAACAATGATAAGCAAAGAAGGTGAAAGGTAATGAAACTTTTTAACCATAGATTAAAAAAAATCCCTATTTTAAAATAACTTTGAATAATTAGCCTAATTTATTTTACAGATCAGTTTGATACAGCAAAGATTTCGTGTAAGAATGTCAGTGTACAAAGAGGCATGGGGAAGGTAAGTTTGAGGAAGAGAAATATAGATTCCATAACTGCAACATGAATGTTATCATATTTCTCCACTCGAGACAATTAAATTTTGATAATTAAAGCAAGAGGCTTGCCGAGCTTTTTAAATAATTTAGATTTCACTGTTGAGAGTGAAGAAATTTCGTATTACACAAGTTATAGTGGTGGAATCTGTTTCTCTGATAATTTTTATCCCTTCTTTTCAAACAGTTGCTAAAAGTTGTGTTCTTTCAATGTGATGTCATCAGACATGGGTGCCTTTTTTCAGAACGTCACAATAGGAAAATGTAGAAGAAATAATGAAAATGTAACGTAATAATTGAATTTCGAACAATCATTTGCTGAGAACAGATCTTTCACTAGTGACGAAAAAAAAATTCTCACACTGCTCAGGAAATGTGAAAAAGTGAGCTTTTCTTATTTACTTGGTGTCATCTGGCGTTTGTTAACTTTTACAAAAAATGTCATCTCTGGAACTACTGAGCTTAAGGTTGGGATTGATTTTAAGGGTTATGGTACCAACAGTTTAGAAATTGCAAATACTGATATGGCAGAACAGCTGGCGTTTGTTAACTTTTACAAAAAATGTCATCTCTGGAACTACTGGTGTTAAGCATGTTAAGGTTGGGATTGATTTTAAGGGTTATGGTACCAACAGTTTAGAAATTGCAAATACTGATTTGGCAGAAGATGAAGATGCACACCAGACAGGGTGTGTCAATTATTAATTATAACAAATTAAGTAAGTATTGTGCAACAGCACAGTATTGCGCAATAGCAAAAAATATTCAATTTGAAAAGAAAACCACATCAATTTATAAATTTATAACCAATTTCAATCAGATGAATTTAAAGTACAATTTTTTGGTGTTCTTATCTTGTATTGCTATTTTAAATATTGGACACCAGTCATCCATCAGTGTCCATCAGTGATCATCAGCCATATTTTGTGGTACTTTTTCAGCATCTTCTATTAGCCCCATCAGAAGTTGCTGGCTGGGGAATCTACACAAAAGAAGCTGTGGAGAAGAATGATTTCATCTCAGAATATTGTGGAGAGGTGAGGTTTCTTTGCTTGTTACAATTTGCCATTTTACAGTCTTATGCATTCTTGGTATTATTTTCAAAATCATCGACTTTTGTCGCAGAAAGCTCGACATAGGGATAGTGATACGGCGGCGGCGGTGTTAGCTCACTTCTTAAAAGCTTTATATTTTAGAAGGTGGAAGATCTGGATGCTTCATACTTTGTATGTGGATGCCTCATGTTACGAAGTTTCCATCAGTCACATGTCCAATGTCCTTGACTTCATTGTCATGATTCAGTGACTACTTGAAAAAAAAGATTTTTTGTAATGTTAAATTCTCTCTTATTATCAGTAATAGGATAACTATATTTGATATGTGCATACCTTGCAAGGTCCTCATACTCGTCAGACAGTTTTCACTTGACCTCGACCTCATTTCATGGATCAGTGAACAAGGTTAAGTTTTGGTGGTCAAGTCCATATCTCAGACACTATAAGCAGTAGGTCTAGTATATTTGGTGTATGGAAGCATTGTAAGGTGTACATGTCCAACTGGCAGGTGTCATCTGACCTTGACCTCATTTTCATGGTTCAGTGGTTATAGTTAAGTTTTTGTGTTTTGGTCTGTTTTTCTTATACTGTATGCAATAGGTCTACTATATTTGGTGTATTGAATGATTGTAAGGTGTACATGTCTAGCAGGCAGATGTCATGTGACCTTGACCTCATTTTCATGGTTCAATGGTCAAAGTTAAGTTTTTGAGGTCTTTTGTTTTTTTTAGCTCACCTGGCCCGAAGGGCCAAGTGAGCTTTTCTCATCACTTGTCGTCCGTCGTCGTCCGTCGTCGTTAACTTTTACAAAAATCTTCTCCTCTGAAACTACTGGGCCAAATTAAACCAAACTTGGCCACAATCATCATTGGGGTATCTAGTTTAAAAAATGTGTGGCGTGACCCGCCAAACCAACCAAGATGGCCGCCATGGCTAAAAATAGAACATAGGGGTAAAATGCAGTTTTTGGCTTATAACTCAAAAACCAAAGCATTTAGAGCAAATCTGACATAGGGTAAAATTGTTTATCAGGTCAAGATCTATCTGCCCTGAAATTTTCAGATGAATCGGACAACCCGTTGTTGGGTTGCTGCCCCTGAATTGGTAATTTTAGGGAAATTTTGCTGTTTTTGGTTATTTTCTTGAATATTATTATCGATAGAGATAAACTGTAAACAGCAATAATGTTCAGCAAAGTAAGATCTACAAATAAGTCAACATAATCAAAATGGTCAATTGACCCCTTTAGGAGTTATTGCCCTTTATAGTCAATTTTTAACCATTTTTTGTAAATCTTAGTAATCTTTTACAAAAATCTTCTCCTCTGAAACTACCAAGCCAAATTGAAACAAACTTGGCCACAATCATCATTGGGGTATATAGTTTAAAAAATGTGTGGCGTGACCCAGCCAATTAACCAAGATGGCCGCCATGGCTAAAAATAGAACATAGGGGTAAAATGCAGTTTTTGGCTTATAACTCAAAAACCAAAGCATTTAGAGCAAATCTGACAGGGAGTAAAATTGTTTATCAGTTCAAGATCTATCTGCCCTGAAATTTTCAGATGAATTGGACAACACGTTGTTGGGTTGCTGCCCCTGAATTGGTAATTTTATGGAAATTTTGCTGTTTTTCGTTATTATCTTGAATATTATTATAGATAGAGATAAACTGTAAACAGAAATAATGTTCATCAAAGTAAGATCTACAAATAAGTCAACATGATCAAAATGGTCAGTTGACCCCTTTATGAGTTATTGCTCTTTACAGTCAATTTTTAACCATTTTACGTAAATCTTAGTAATCTTTTACAAAAATCTTCTCCTCTAAAACTACCAGGATAAATTAAAACAAACTTGGCCGCAATCATTATTGGGGTACCTAGTTTAAAAAATGTGTGGCATGACCTGGCCAACCAACCAACATGGCCGCCATGGCTAAAAATAGAACATAGGGGTAAAATGCAGTTTTTGGCTAAAACTCAAAAACCAAAGCATTTAGAGCAAATCTGACAGGGAGTAAAATTGTTTATCAGGTCAAGATCAATCTGCCATGAAATTTGCAGATGGATCGGACAACCTGCTGTTAGGTTGCTGCCCCTGAATTAGTCATTTTAAGGAAATTTTGCCGTTTTTTGTTATTATCTTGAATATTATTATAGATAGAGATAAACTTTAAACAGCAACAATGTACAGCAAAGTAAGACCCAAAAATAAGTTAACATGACCAAAATGGTCAATTGACCCCTTAAGGAGTTATTGTCCTTTATAGTGCATTTTTAACAATTTCATAAAATTTGTAAATTTTAACTAACATTTTCGACTAAAACTTTTAGACCAAGTTCAATATAGATAGAAATAATTGTAAGCAGCAAGAATGTTCAGTAAAGTAAGATGTACAAACACATCACCATCACCAAAACACAATTTTGTCATGAATTCAAATGCATCCTTTGTTTAATATTCACCTAGACCAAGGTGAGCGACACAGGCTCTTTGGAGCCTCTAGTTCTAATACTATATGCCATAGGTCAACTTTATTTGGTGTATGGAAATATTTTATGATCTATATGTCAGTCGCGCAGGTTTTATTTGACTGTGACCTCATTTTCACGGTTCATTGCACAGTGTTTTGGTCTATTTTTCTTCAACTATAAGTAATAGGTCAACTATATATGTTGTATAGAAGCATTGTTAGCTGTACATGTCTACCTGGCATGGTTCATCTGAACTTGACCTCATTTCCAAGGTTCATTGGTCTTTGTTTAGTTATCTTAATTAATGTTAAGTTTATGTGACAGTTGTAATAAAGCTTTATACTTAGGATTATCAACATAATATCAATGATTAGTACAGAAGGCGAGACATTTCAGCATGTGCACTCTTGTGAAGTTATTTCTGATGACAAAGCCTCCATACTTTTCCATACATGAAAGGACAAGCGACCTATATATGTCTATGACAAAAATACAAATTCTTGTCCTACCCTGACGTCCATTTTGTTGTTATAGCCCAAACCTTTAAACATTCACTGCCACACTTTAATACATACCTGGATTTGTTTTGCATACATGGAACAACATACAACCAATGTCTAAAATAAAGCTTTCCTACCCTCTCCTAATCAATGTATGGAATTGTTAAAACTTTTGTGCATTTTGTTACTGTGTTAAATTACAGATGTACATTGTATATTGCAGATAATTTCTCAGGATGAAGCTGACAGGAGAGGAAAAGTTTATGATAAATATATGTGTAGCTTTCTGTTCAACTTAAATAATGGTAAGTTTTCAGTTGAATTATTGTCCTGATTTCATATGACTTTCAGTTTTGCATCAATTGAAATATTTCTATAGGTCTTTTTTAAACAATGATTATGCCCCACCTACGATTGTTTTCTGGTCTGTGGCTCCGTTTGTCAGTTTGTTCCTCCGTCAGTTTGTTTGTTTGTGTGCGTGTTCATTTAGGTTAAAGTTTTTGGTCAAGGTAGTTTTTGATGAAGCTGAAATCCAATCAATTTGAAACTTAGTACACTTGTTGCTTATGACATGATCTTTCTAATTTTAAAGCCAAATTAGACTTTTGACCCCAATTTCACGGTCCACTGAACATAGAAAATGAAAGTTGGAGTTTCAGGTTAAAGTTTTTGGTCAAGGTAGTTTTTGATGAAGCTGAAGTCCAATCAACTTGAAACTTAGTACACTTGTTGTTAAAGATATGATCTTTCTAATTTTATAGCCAAATTGGACTTTTGACCCCAATTTCACAGTCCACTTAACATAGAAAATGTAAGTGGGAGTTTCAGGTTAAAGTTTTTGGTCAAGTTAGTTTTTGATGAAGCTGAAGTCCAATCAACTTGAAACTTAGTACACTTGTTGCTTATGATATGATCTTTCTAATTTTAAAGCCAAATTATACTTTTGATTCCAATTTCACAGTCCACTAAAAATAGAAAATGAAAGTGGGAGGTTCAGGTTAAAGTTTTTGGTCAAGGTAATTTTTGATGAAATTGAAGTTCAATCAACTTAAAACTTAGTACATATGTTCCCTATAGTCATGATAGTATAATCTTTCTAATTTTAATGCCAAATTAGATTATTTCCCAATTTCACAGTCCATGAAACATGGAAAATGATCGTTCTAGTTGGGCATACTTGTACTTTGGACACATTCTTGTTTTTTTTCTTATGCAACTGCATGTTCTTTACACATTTATTCTATTTATTCTCATTGGAGTCCTTTGACAGACTTCAGTGAGTGTAAAATCACTGTTTATTATAGCCAACGACAAACAAGTTCAATGTAAATGTATCAGTATTATTACCAACATAAGTATTGTAGTCCATGCTGTTATGGAAAAAAAAATCTCTTGATATAAAAAAAGTCTTACAGTTTTAGGAATTTACAAATAGATCATGAATACTTTTGTCTCTTTCCAGACTTTGTTGTTGATGCTACTAGAAAAGGGAACAAAATCAGATTTGCCAACCATTCCGTAAATCCCAACTGTTACGCTAAAGTGATGATGGTAAATGGTGACCACAGGATTGGTATATTTGGGAAGAGACCTATACATGCTGGAGAAGAACTTTTCTTTGATTATAGGTATTAAAATAATTATATGTTAACCATCTAGTTAAAGTTCAATATCATATTTGCTAACTGGATAATTAGAAGTACAATATTATTAAAACAGAAAATTCCTTACTCGTATATTTAGAATGTTTGTAAATGTTTCCAAAAATAATAGTTACTAAAATTGAGAATGGAAATGGGGAATATGTGTAACAACCTGATTAAAAATGTGGCAGGATTAAACGTGTTTTGTGAGGTCTCAACCATCCTCCTATAAGTTTAGCCAATTTAGAATAAACAAACACATCAATACTGGAAAACTCAGTTTAAAAGAAGTTGTGAGTCTGCTGTCAGAATAGGTAACAAAAGAAACAAGGCAAGGTGACAATGATACATAAATTAAGAAAGGACTACTAACAGTTACCGACATGCCAGCTCCAGATTCATTAAACTGATTTGAAGATACATGTAGTTTCATCAAATGAAAATCAAAAACAATCCCTCTTGTTAGGTCAGACTTGCATATAGATAAAAGCAAAATCATTGAGTTTAAGAAAAAGACAAATCAGAAATTATCATCTTTTATGGAGACACTTAGGTTTATTTCTTTCTAACTGACTCCAAATCAGTATATTTCTGAACTTTATTTCTAAATGGGAAGTTCCAATTTACAAACATAATATTTTTCTACTTGTTTCTGCCATGAAAATGAATGAATTTACAGTCTTTCATTATTTTTTCAACAGATACGGTCCAACAGAACAGCTGAAGTTTGTTGGCATAGAAAGAGATGAAAATTCCTAAAATACCCACTAGATATCACCAGAAAAAGGCCTAGAAATTGAATGTTTGCTATTGACTCATCAACCTGGTTGGAGAAGTCAAGATAACAGGATAGTGGAACAATGTGTATTTTGATCACCTTGAACAAAAAGAAAAGTTAATTCTTTGTACAATAAGCCAACATGACCTGAATAAAGATTTTAATGTTAAGAATGTCTTCTTTTTTTTGTCATATAGGTCTACAAATGTTGATGTTCTTATTCATTCTCAGCTTTCATATATATTAGGATTCAAGCATTCTTGATAAAGGTAAATCTAGAAAAGCCATTCAGATACTTAAGTGTTTTCATCTTTTACTTAGTAACTAATTATTATGATTAAGGAAAAATGGACAAGGTGAAATTAGGTAAACGTTTCTGAGACAAAAACCCAACTACAAAAAAAAATTGAATATGACAGGATGTGTCTAATATCTTTAAATAATTACAAAGTTATGAAAATTCCAACCGGAAGTCCCCATTTCTGCCCAAAAACATGATTTTATGCTTTATAGACAACATATAAAGTTCACAAATATCAAACAGTTTTTCATATCGTTTTGAGTCCAACTATGTGAACAATTTACTCAGGAAAGTACATTACATATTACAAATGTTCTCAACTGGAGTATTTCGATAAAACTAGGACATCTGATTGTCTGTAGTTTCGATGTCTCAGTATGTAGGGAGACATATTGGTTTGTCATGTCTCTCTCTCTGTTTAACCTTCTTGATATAAAGATAGGAATGGAACAAAATATCACAAACATTGTATTTGGTAATCTTTTTCCAGGTTCTTTTCTGCAGAATTTGTCTATTGTTTCCCAATGCAAAAAAAGTATCTTTGCCATTCCAAAGTAGCTGTAAAGATGGTAACAATCATCTGATGAAGTTGAAGAACACTTGACAACTTTATTATAGAGGAAAAAACAACAGTAACATAACAATATACATATAAGGGATCTTCATGGATCAAAATTTAATGAAGGAACTATGACAAAACCCAGTGTCTATGGCATTTTGTGTACGGTACGCTGTGGCCTGATCATAAATATTTTCCCTTCATTTCAATCTCAAAAAGGAAGAACAGGCTGATATTTTGCTTGTTATATTATATGTTCATTAATATTCAACATAACACATGGACAAAACTGACTTCATTTACACATCAAAAGCTTCTTTGAGAAGATTCGCCAGTGCAATTAGAAAACTTTTAAGGCCTGGCATCCACTAGATGGGTCAGTTTAAAAAAATGTCGAATTTTGAAATTGAAAAATTTATTAAAAGTTACTTATTCAAACAACCCTCTACATAAGCAAACAAACAGTACTTTAAGAACAACATATTAAAAGATGCAATCTTATTGAAGTCGTACAAGAAAAATATCTTGAAACATTTTTTGATTGGTGGTACAATATTTTGTCTCTCCTGTTACCATTTTCAAAAGAAATTTTGGGTTATACAGAAAAGGTTTAGATAAAATTTTAAGCTTGTTTTACGTAGCCAATTAAATGGTTTTTAAGAGAATTAACTTCTATATATATTCATTCTGTAAAATAATAGATTATTTGCCAATTTTCCAGGTTGTACTGAAAAATGCCTCTAAAAATTTTGTTTCAAAGGTTGTAAAAATTACAACCAGTAATGCAAGATTAAGATTACAATTTATATTGTACGCCATTTTTCACCCTTTCCAATAAACAAACATCAAGTAAATCTCTCATAAGTTAGACAAAGTGTCTTTTCTCTTCATTTCAGTGGTAACAGGTATGTATGTTTATGATATATCACTATATAAAAGTCTATCCTGTTACCGATATCAGTATTGCACCTGGAAATGCTTAATTGGGAAGATTAAGACGTTATAACCTTAACATGACTTCAAACAACGAAATATTTCATTCGTTTTTCCGTCATACTTTGAACGACAGAATTATTTTATGTCTACCTGTGCGAATTTCAAACACGCAATTTTACACCAGTACTTTAAACCTTCCATCCTTTATGGTGGATTTTACATCGATAAATAAATTCGTATAATATAAGCAAAATGAGTATGTTAAATTTTATGAATGCCTTTTTGTGCTTCTTCGTTACATTTGTTGTTTTTATGGTGATTAAGATGATAACACAATGTTGACTGCTGTACCTATTATTAATGTTCTGAATCATAAATCCGACAAGCTTTCATTTAAACCATAACAACTGAATTGTCCATTAGAAATTAAAAAAAAATTTACATGGGTGTGGTGAAAATTCGACATTTTTAAAAAATGACCCAGATACATAAAAGTGAAGTTCATTTTATGTTTCAGAAAGATAAAATATGAGTAGTTGTCTTACCAAAATGATCTATGATTGATATTTTTAGATCATACAAACATGAATTATTTTTAATTTGTCCAGAAAATGTTACAAGGATAAAATGTTAATTATTAATAACTAATTCAAAAACTAAATACCACAAACATCTTTTTTCTCCCATATAATCTTAAACTCAGAATTAGGATTCAAGATAAATCAAACAACTTTTGTATTTGAACTTGAATGACCAGGTACATGTTACTGACACCTTTCATGATGCAATAATGGACGCGTTTCATTAAAACAACAAACTGATATTTCTTTCCAACAAATACACTTTTTTATTTTTTTTAAACTTGGTTTTGTCTGATGCATGCATTTCACGGAAATCTTGAATTTTTATGCCCACCTACTAAAGTAGAGGGGCATTAGGTTTCCTGGTCTGTTCGTCCGTTTGTTCGTTCGTCTTTCTATCCCGCTTCAGGTTAAAGTTTTTGGTTAAGGTAGTTTGGGCTGAAGTCTAATCAGCTTGAAACTTAGTATACATGCTTCCTATGATATGATCTTTCTAATTTAAATGCCAAATTAGATTTTGTACCCAATGAAAATATAAGAGCAAGTTCCATTATCGTCTATAGTAATTTCCCAGTAGAACCTATATCTACTAATCGAAATATTGTTTACCCTTTATATATATATATATAGATTGCATACTGTGCCATTTATGTCGAGCCTGCGACTTTCGACAAAGAAAGCTCAACATAGGGAAAGTGAAGCGGCGGCGGAGAGCAGGAATTCTTAAATGATTTATATTTTAGAAGATGTTAGACCTGGAATGCTTTGTATATAGATGCCTCCTGATACAAAGTTTTCGTCAGTCACAACCTTGACCTTCTTTTCATGGTTCTGTGACTACTTGAAAAATAGTTAAGATTTTTTTGTAATGTTAAATTTTCTGTTATTGTAAGTAATAGGATAATTATATTTGGTATGTGCATACCCTGCAAGGTCCTCATGTCTGTTAGACAGTTTTCACTTGACTTATACCTAATTTCATGGATCAGTGAACAAGGTTAAGCTTTGTTGGTCAAGTCCATATCTCAGATACTATACGCAATAGGTCTAGTATATTCAGTGAATGGAAGGACTGTAAGGTGTGCATGTCCAACTGGCAGGTATCGACTGACCTTGACCTCATTTTCATGGTTCAGTGGTTATAGTTTAGTTTTTGTGTTTTTGGTCTGTTTTTCTCATACTGTATGGAATAATTGTAAGGTGTACATGTCTAGCTGACAGGTGTCATCTGACCTTGACCTCATTTTCATGGTTCAGTGGTAAAAAGTTAGTTTTAGTCTTTTTTCCTAATACTATATTCAATAGGTCAACTCTATTTGGTGTATGGAAATATTTCATTATCTATATGTCAGTCGCGCAGGTTTTTTTTTACCATGACCTCACTTTCACGGTTTATTGCTCAGCGTTAAGTTTTTGTGTTTTGGTCCGTTTTTTCTTAAACTAAAACCAATATCATTTCAGGGCCCTTTATAGATGACTATGGTATATGGCATTTGCTCATTATTGAAGGCTGTACAGTGAACTATTGCTGTTAATTTCTGTGTCGTTTGGTCTCTTGTCGAGAATTGTCTCATTGGCAATCATACGACATCTTCTTATCAAGCTGTTTTTATAGCTAGCTCAACCTCTCATTTGTATGACATGTTTTCCATTTTTGTCTCGCCTTGACGGAGTCAAAAAACGAGACATAGGTATGCTGTTTCCAGTGTCGGCGACGGCGTCAACAATGTATTTGTTTGTGATTAGCTCAGTTTTATGGGGAACCACTAGTGGTATGTCAATGATAATTGGTATGCAGATGTATTACCATTGCCACATCTCATTGCCATGAAGATTATTTGGCTCCGCCCCCTCAGTCATGGTCTAATGACTTTGAATGGTTTGCTTACTTTACATGTATTAGTTTGTGATTAGCTCAGTTTATGGAGATCCACTTGTGGTACATCAATGATAGTTGGTATGCAGATGTATAACCATTGCCACAACTCATTGCCATGGAGATTTTTTGGCTCCGCCCCCTCAGTCATGGTCTATTGACTTTGAATGGTTTGCTTACTTTACATGTATTACTTTGTGATTTGGTCAGTTTATGGAGATCCACTTGTGGTACATCAATGATAATTGGTATGCAGATGTATTAGCATTGTCACATCTCATTGCCATGGAGATTATTTGGCTCCGCCCCCTCAGTCATGGTCTATTGACTTTGAATGGTTTGCTTACTTTACAATTAAAATTTTAAAAAGGCAAGACATATCTCTGTGATAACAGTTTATATTGCAAACAATGTGTAAACACAACAATGAGACATAATGGGTAAAAATGTCAAACATTGGGGTTAAGTCATCAACATTGTGTTTAAATTTTTATTAAAACACAAATAACTATTGCAACAAAGAAAAACAAAATTGTATATAGAGACTCTTTAAACAAAGTACATAAGCAAAAATGGAAGACTTAAAGTTTTAAAACACTCAAGGATAAAAACATGTAGAAAGATGATAATAACAGCAATACCTAGAATCCACCATTTGAGGCTATCTTGTATAATTTGTGATGTTTAAACAGAATATTTATCAACATGATCTTAGTGTCTCCCTTTGATTAAGAAAATGGTGGAGACATTCTATGACATAATCCTGGTTTGTCAACTTTCTGCTCATACACTGTTGACGTTTTATGAAGTCTGAGTAGCAGCCCCAAGCTCGTGTATATCAAATAAGATTTAAAATGTCTTTCAATCATAAGACAAATAAAATTTTGCCATGTATGTACCAATGATATCACAAATATGTCCCGATTACTCATTGTAGTTAAAACAAATACATCTAAGTTCTTCTAGTTCGTCAGATTCACTAATCAGTACTTTACTATCCTGTCCATCTTTTGAGATAACTATAATTCTATTAGATTCAGAGTCTGCTACAATGATGTTGCCATACGCATCTGTACAAAGACCCTCCGGTTGAAATAAATCCTGCGTGTACTGCCAGATCTGTTTACCTGATACATCAATACAGACAACCGCTTTGGTAATATGGTCACTATAGATTAATCTGTCTTTACGGTAAACAAGGTGAGAGGGGTATGAATCATTTTCAACTCCTATTAATGTCAGTATGTTTCCTTCTAAGTCTATAATATAAATCTCGCTAGTAACAGCGACTTCATACAAACCTACAGCCAGAGAACTATCGCAGAATGATAATTCATGGCATGCTATGTCCAGGTTGATAACTTTGGTTACTGTTTCCTTCTCTATCTCTTCTCTGGCCTGACCAGGTATTGACAAACGTTTTTCAAATTTCCCATCAGCGGTCAGAAGTTTAACATCTTTTGAATTAATATCCACTACAATTACTCTTCCATCCATCAAACAAATCATGTCTGTAATAACATGAATAAACATCTCCATTTTTTTCTTAATATTCATGTGCATGTTGTTTATGCTGGATTGTTCTCTTAATTTTACTTTTGAATCCCTCGTAACTCCTGTTTCTCTGTTCGAATTTAGTTCTGTCTTTACAACCACTATTTCTCCAAAGGACTTTAATGACCCCAATTTTCTTTGTATATCTTCTATCTCAAAATTTTGTTTCATTTTGATATCAACTCTTTTGACCCTTTGGTCATGTTCCAGGTTATCAAGATATCTTTCAAGTTGGTGTACCTGTTGTTCAATCTGATATACACTTAGAAATGATTGGAATTTTGAAGTTTTATGTTCAGTGAAAGTGTCTAAATTTTCTTTCATTTCCATTAAGTTTTCCATTTCTGTTGCAATTTCAGAAATCAGGTCAGTAGCTTCTGATTGTTCCTGATTCCAAATGTTATCTGTTTCTTGCAAAATCTTCAACTCTATGTGGTCTAAATGTTTGTTTATTTCCATTCTAATTTCTTGAACTGATTTCTTTATGTCTATACATACACGTTCCACGGTCTTGATGTTTTTAGATTTTGTGTTGACTAATTTGTCCAAATAATACAAGATAGAATTTACTATGTCTGTCTCGACAGATTGTTTTGATTTTTCAATGTTAGTTTTCTGAACTACACTTGTCAAACTTTTTATTCCTGTGCATTTTGAATGTCTAGTAGAAACACATTGGATTTTTTCAATGTCAGTTTTCTGAACTACACTTGTCAAACTTTTTATTCCTGTGCATTTTGAATGTCTAGTAGAAACACATTCATCACAGCAAGGAACTAAATGACTTTGACAGTACAAATTGAGCTTTTCATTATGATTATCACATTCTGTTTTGAAACGAGGGATGGATGATTCATAACTTGTTACATCACTAGTCTTATGATCATATGTTCCATTGGATCTTTCATGATGACTTAAACACATTGAGCATAATCCTTCCACACAGTTATAACACCAGATAAATGCTTCAGTGTATATTTTTCCTTTGTAACAAGGTCCACATAGTATAGGTGAACTGGATGCCATGACTTCAAAAAATAAAAATAAAGTTATTAAGCTAGCTTCACATAGTTCTATTTGTTCAGCCATTTGCTAAAAACATCTGACGATCTGATTCAACTAAATAGGACTAAAAGTATAACCCAACTCGAACAGGGAAGCATAACTATGTTTAAGTAAATTAAACCGCAGAACTTCGATTAGGATTTCAAAATTTCTTTTACTTTTTTAACAGAAAAAAGTTTGCTATAATATAGTCTCAATATGTTTGTCGACTTTTATACCTTGCACCTCAGTCATGATGTACTATATGCTTGAAATATTAAAAATATTATATTAAATGTTAAAATTCAGCCAGTTTAAGGGACACCACCAACATTTAGACTTCGTATACAGTTATAGTGGTATTATACCTTTTTATCAATCGTGTACACGTACACCTACATTCTATTATTTATGAATAGACGATGAGATTCAATATGCTCAACAAGTATAATGAAGATTTGTTGAGAACCAACATTTACAGTATCCATAAGTGTGCTTCGAACACGTTACGAACAGGCAGATGTTCCCGTTACAATGTCTTATCCGCAACTCTGTTACTATGGTGATGATAAAATGTTGTGTAATATAAAATAACATTCCAAAAACGAGTTGCCGGCTATTGGTGCGCGAAGCAGGCTGCCGTTGAAAAATCGTACAACTAGATGTCAATAATATTAATACCGAAGATACCATAGTTTCGGATGCGAATAGATTGCTAGATTAAACGCTTGATACTCTTTTTTTTTTTTAAATGTGAGTACTATATGCAAGAAAGGAAAAAAACACAGAAAATCAACAATAGCTAATTGCAAAATATTTGTTTTTTTCGAAGATATAGTTCCATGTTTATGTAACATGCATGTTATACATGCATTATTTTGATCTTTGATACGCCCCCTTTATTTCACCTGTAAACTATAAACTATAGGTGCCAACAGTCGGTGTAGAGTGTTGTTGAGAGGGTCATTTAACACATGTCATTTCTTACAGACTTGTTGGTCTGCTTTTCAGTCATGGTCTAATGAATCAAACTTTTGCATAGTTTACATCTGTGAAAGAGGGACGACAGATACCAGAGGGAGACTCAAACTCATTGATAGAAAATAAACTGACAATGCCATGGCTAAAAATAAAAAGACAAACAGACAAATAATAGTACATGAAACACAATATAGAAAACTAAATACTAAACAACACGAACCCCACCAAAAACTTGGGGTGATCTCATTTGCTCCGGAAGGGTAAAAGACTTATATCTCCTTACAGTAAGTATATACCACTTAAATTTGTATGCATATGTAATTATCTTTTCCACATAGTATATCATCCTGCTCTCTCCATCATATTACATAGAACGATTTTTTGTGAGGTTAATAATGAGGTCAATTTATCATTTTTTAAAAAGTAAATAATATTTGGTATGCAACAGCATAACTCATAACAATTGCTCTTTTATCGTATTTCACTTTCAGCCATGGTACATGTACACTTTGAATCGTTTGCATTTACATGTTAAAAATTGCAATTTTACTAAAAAAAATCATATAGAAAAGATATGGCTCTGTGCCATCAGTTTAGCAATTATCATTGGCAAATTTAATTGTACATGACAAAATGTTGACATTATTTCATCGTCACTAATATGATTAGTGTGATTTTTTTTTTGGTCAGTAGAATCAATGTATGGTGGTCTGGCAATATTCATGTGACCTTTGCCATTCTCATGTACAATATTACGTTGTTCAAGTAAATATCTATAATACTAAAATTACGAGGTCTAATTTGTCAGCCGTCATCACGTGAAAACGACGAATCAAAGAATTCAACTTTATATACAACTTATATAGTACAAAGGTGTAGATTAAAAATTACACCACTCCAGGCCCTTTTGTTTTCCACGTAATTAATATTGCCAATAATTAAGAAGTTCCGGGGCGAGTCCGATACCGATACTAATAGTATAATCGCCTGTTACTTATTACCTTATCTGTACGTTCCGCATCTGACAGGGGCACCACCAAACAGTGTATGCAGGATTAATATGCTATATACACGGGTCATAATCACAGGGTTGACACTACTAAATTGTCAAATTGTTATCTATTGTAGTATTTTAATCAGTAAGACTTTCTAAGATAACAATACGAATACTAAAAATCTGGACTAAAAATAAGGCGTATAGGTACAGTTTTCAATTTGTTAGCGGGCATGGGTGACTTAAAACAGCGAATCAAAGAATTCAACTTAATTTATTATAACTAACATAGGACAATGCTGTTGATTAAAAAATACTCCATTCCAGGACCTTTTGTTTTTCAAATAATAAGTATTTATCATGACCGTAAATTGATAAGTTCCAGTTCGACGGGTTCAAACAGAAAGTTTTGAAAGCAGAGAAAACTGTGTATATCTTATAATCGGCATGATTTTATCAGATGAAAATACTAATATTAAAGTAAGGCTTGCGCATAGTTATATACTTTTATTTAGTCACAGACCCGCGAGTGTAACGGGTGTGTTCTAGTTAAGTAAGTATTTACCCGGTTAAATGTAGAAATAGGGTTGGTGGTTTTGTTTATTTTATTTGTTTGCCCTTCAATATATTTATATTTAACAGTATAGGTCCAGTAAAAGAGTTATGGTCTTTTGACTTTTTTTGTCCACAGCTGTTACCCTAGTGTGAACATTGTATTCTTAAAATATTTTTTGTGGTACACATTCCCAATCTATTTATCTGTGTTTTATACCTCCAATAGCATAAAGGGAAAAGAAATTACACAGTAAAAAAGTGTCATGAGTTTTACAGTAGCGATTTGGTCTCACAAAGTTAAAAATTAGTATTTGATGTTTACTCCTGTCCTCCTTTTTTCTTCTGTTATTCATATTAAAGTAAAAAATAACGTTAATAAAATATGTCGTGCCATAAAAGATAATTATATGAATGTTTACAATGACATACCTCTTTGGCACAAGATTTGTTTGTATGTTTCTATCTCTTTCCCCTAATGTAAGCTTACCAGGAAGCAAATTATACGTGTTCAAACATGATCCAGGTATCATGTTATATTCAAATGGCACATATCGATCATTTCTGTCAGTCAACCATTAAAAATATTTATTTTAAATACTAGAACTTTAATTTCAATTGCAATGAAAGTTAAATACTTAATCAGTGTTTCGTTCCTTTAAGACCATGCATACAGAGTGTCGATCATTTGTAAATTTTGAATGTAAAAGATATATATGGTTTCAATGAACCAACAAAGGTCTTGTATAATTAATTTCAGCAAGTGATTGACATGTGAAGTTATTTTACATCTCTCGGGATCAACAGTGAAATTTCTCATAGTCCCAACAAAATACTCACACGAGTTTTAAGTTGTAATATATGATTCTTTCATAATTCTACATTTAGAAGACTATTGCGGAAAATTGTTGATACAGAGAAAAAATATTTTTCTCTAAATACTGATGAATATTAAACAGAGAAATACACCATAAAAGGAATTATCTTTTTTACGAAGATCGTAATCGCATAACAAATACACACAATGAAAATCTCCACAACAGTTTTGCCATATGAATTTGAGCTGATCCTTTTGTTTCCGTGCACTAACTAATGCAGCTGTCAACATGTTAAAAATGCTTCTCAAATTTTTATATGAGTAGTTACTAATGAAAACATTAAGTACGTTTTGTAAATCCGGATTTAAACTTTGACCATGCAGGGATTATGGTGCTTGATTAATTTAAAACTGATACTCTTTTTCTTGTCCACGCAATAACGTGAGAAATGTTCAACCAATGTTGTTTTCGTTTAAATATTTTGTCAATGATAACTAAACTAATGTCATGTTCAAGGTTAACAATCTCCGCTTTTGTAGTTCTGAGGAGTCCAAAGATTGAAATTTAGATTTTGCATGGTCAATGATGGTAATGAATTTCTCATTGTGAACTTATTGTAAACAATTGAACATTAAGAATAATTGAAACCATCGGCATGGTCTGGTTCAAGAAGAGCTTAATAAGAATACTTCAATCGATATGAGAAGAACGGAAGGGTCTACCAAAGTCCTCCCAAAACCAACATACTTTCAGTTATTTTTGCGAACATGAAAAGACAACCAATGTAAAAATAATAAAGTTTCCCTTCTTACCCTACCACATTAAATTTATTGAGATATTAAGATGAAGCTGAGAGAACTGAAGATTCGTGATAAATATATGCGAAGCTTTATATTCAGCTTAAATAAAGATAAGAGAGTAGGATAAATATGTATGTAGAAAGTACAATAAAAAAAATACACAACCCGAGGAAAATTCAATCCGAAAGTCCATAATCACATGGCAAAATCTGAAGCTCAAACACATCAAACGAACTGTCATATTCCTGACTTGGTACATGCATTTTCTATGTGGGTTATGGTGAATGTAAACTGGTTTTAAAGCTAGTTTAACCTCTCACTTGTATGACAGTCGCATACAATTCCATTATATTGACAACGATGTTTAAACGTAATAAACAGACATATAAGAGAAAATGTCAAAAATAGGAACAAAGCAGTCTACATTTTGTTATTATCTTTATAATTACAAACTAATGTGTCCACAAAGAAAAAAATATTTACAAAGCACTTTAGCATAAATGAAAGACAATAACTAAATAAATGGCCCAAGCACAATAAAAAAAAAGACCAGATGGATAAAATCATTTGCAAAGTTGATACAAAATATTTATCAACAAGGGTTTGTATCTTCAAATGAACCTTTTTAAGAAAAAGGATCAGACGTTCTTTGACATAACTCTTGACCATCAACCATCTAATCAGACAGTGCTGACGTTTGATAAAATTAAAATAGCAATGACAGGCACACACAAAGGGGTTAAAACGTTTGAATGCGCCAACCCTCCAATTTACCTGGAACTATGGTGTTAGGCAATCAATACATAATTCATATGACTTTCGAAACAATCTTTTCTATTCACGTTCATCAACAATCAATTTTAATATCAACTACTGTATGTATATATGATATATCTTATACCGTTATCATTAATCTTAATCGCATATTTTTTTTACAAATTGTTATCAATTGTATTACAATCATTCGATTCTACAAAATAAAAAAAGAAAATATTTTTTCTTACTTTCGAAAGAAGGGCGAAAGGTACTACAGGGATTGTCAAACTCATAACTCGATTAAATAAAATGACAATGCAAGGGATAAAAATAGAAAGACAAACAATAGTACAGAGAACATAACATTAAAAAATAAAGACTAAGCAACACAAATCCCACCAAAAACTGGGGGGTGATCTTAGGTGATTCGGAAGGGAAGCAGATCTTTCTCCAAATGTCAATTTTTTTCACTTATTACTGACGTATCAGGTGATATCTTAAGATTATTGAATATGTATATTATCCATAGGACAACTTAAATTTGGCCAAGTACGTGCCAGTGTAATCACTAATAAGACCTGAAGAGTCATTATGCTTTAAATAAATGCATGTTGGAGTCTTTAGTCCATCTCCTTCCCTAACCAGTACTTTACTATTCTGTCCATCTTTTGATATAGCTATTATTCTATCAGATTCAACGTCTGCTACAATGATATTCCCATAAGCATCTGTACAAAGTCCTTCTGGTCTGCACAAATCCCGCTTATATTGCCAGATCTGTTTACCCGATCCATCAGTACATGTAATTGTTTTGCTACCAGGGTCACTATAGGTTATTCTGTCATTATAATATACAACGTTAAAGAAATTTGATTCACTATGAACCTTCATTGACTTCAGTGTTTTACCATCCAGGTCTATTATATGAATTTCACTACCCTCATCACCCATCATCCCTACAGCCAGAGTATTATTGAAGAATGATAATCCATGGCATACTTTGTCTAGTTTGATAACTTTGGTTACTTTTTCCTTCTCCACATTGAAGATCTTAATTGTTTTATCAAAAGGAGAACTTAGGGCAATAGTATTCTGATTGATCTGTGTAACACTCTGACATCCTTCAGGTATTGGTAGACGTTTTTCTTTTTTTCCATCGGAAGTAACAAGGATAACTTCAAATTTACCCCCACCTTTCACTACAATTGCTCTATCATCTATCAAACACATAATGTCGCTTATCCATTCACCGATGTTGGTCTTTATCTTAGTCTCAATGTTCATTGTCATGTTGTGTATGTTGAAATGTTCTATTGATTCTACTTGTGCTTTCCTCTTAACTGATGTTTCTCTATTTAAATCTATTTCTGTCTTTACGACCATTACCTCTCCTAAGGACTTTATCGATTCTAATTTACTAAGTAGAGTTTCTATCTCACCATTTTGTTTCATTCTGATGTCAAATTCTTTGGTCCTTTTATCTTTTTCCAGATTATCAGCATACGTTTGAAATTGGTGTACTTGTTGTTCAATCCGATGTACACATAAAAATGATTGAAGTTTCGAAGTATTATGTTCAGTGATGCCATGCAAATTGTTTTTCATCTCTTTTAAGTTTTTCGTTTTTCCTTCAATTTCAGAAATAAAATCAGTTGCTATTATTTTTTCCTGATTCCAAATGGTATCTGTTTCTTGGCATAACTTGTTCTCTAGGTGATCTAAATGTTTGTTTATTCCCTTTCTAATCTCTTTAACATATTTCATTATACCTAAATATGTATGTTCTCCTGTTTTGATATTTTGTGATTTGCTGTTCACTAATTTGTCAAGAAAAAAGAAGATAGAACTAATATCTGTCTCGGCAGATTCCTTCGACTTTTCAATATTGGTTTTATCCACTACACTTGATAAACTTTGTATTTCTGTGCATTTAGAATGACTAGTGGACACACATTTATCACAGCAAGGAATTAAATGACTTGGACAGTACAGCTTGAGCTGTTGGTGATGTTTGTCACATTCTGTTTTGATAGCTTGGATGGATCGGTTATGACTTTTGATATCAATTGTCTGATGTGTATGTGTTCCTTTAGATCTTTTGTGATGGTTCAAACATTTTGAGCATAATCCTTCATCACATTTATAACACCAGATTTCAGCCTTATTGTTTACTTTTTGTTTGTGACAAGGTCCACATTGTATAGGTTTATTGGATGCCATGACCTAAAACAAATAAAAACGTTTATCAAGCTTGCGTCACAAAACTCTTATATTTGATCTACATAAACGTTTATATTTACGCCAGACGCACATTTCATCTACAAAAGACTCATCAGTGACGCTCGAATCAGAAAATGTTAAAAAAAAAAAGGCCAACATATCAGTAAAACTAAAAAAGAGCTTATTAAACCGAAGAAAGTATAACTAAACATGAATTTGGAATTAGAGATATCCTTACGGGATATATCAAGCTGAACTTCTAAATATGTTTCAGAGCAAATTTCAATAAAACAATAAACTTGTTTTCATACTAATACTTCACCGCCTGGCTGGTGATACCCTAAGGGACTAATTATTTTGAACCGAATTAATGGTGTTATATAGCCTCGACGAATTCACTACGTTAAAAATTAAGGCTCGTAATTCCCGACTGTTGATATGACTCCTAGGTCATGGTCTTGAATTTTTTTAGACAGTTTATATGTAAAGGTTGTTATTAGGTAAGTTTAAGATAAAAACTGTATGGTTAGCAAATGCTATTTGGTATGCATTTGTATAAGAATTGACACATCTCTTATCCATGATGACTTTCTGACCATGCACTCTTAGTCATTGACTCTGATAGTTAGCAAAGGTACCAGGATTATAATTTAGTACGCCAGACGCACGTTTCGTCTACATAAGACTCATTAGTGACGTTCATATCAAAATATTTATAAAGCCAAACAAGTACAAAGTTGAAGAGCATTGAGTCCAAAATTCCAAAAAAGTTGTGCCAAATACGGCTAAGGTAATCTATGCCTGGGATTACAAATCCTTAGTTTTCGAAAAATTCAAAGTTTTGTAAACAGGAAATTTATAACAATGACCACATTATTGATACTCATGTGAAACTTTTGCATATTTGTAGATTAACGTTTTGGATAAGATACGTTTGACTTAATGTTTTGCATAGTTTGCGTGTTAAGTATTGTCATTTTGATTTTAACATTTGCATTAACTACCAATGTAAAATACTTGTGAGACATATCTATGTTTTACAGAGCTGACTGCAACCACAGGGGAGCCCCGGATTTGTGAAGAGACTGTGATTTCATTATGAAAATCATGCTCTAAGATATCACTTAAACATGATTGTCATGTATCAAATGTTCGTCATTATTTCTTATGAACGTATATTTCTTAAATGCCCTGAGGTATTACTTATAAAGGATATCATTTGTGAGCAATAACTCGCAGTTCAACGTGTTGGTCAAGAGAATCAGTTTAGATGTTCGTGTTATACTTGCAAGAGTCAATGTTAGTCTCTCATGTCTCCAGTTTCTGTAACTTTATACAGTCAATATAGACTACATATTAGTCTATTTGATGGGGTTCGTGTTGCTGAGTCTTTAGTTTTCTATGTTGTTTCTTGTGTACTATTATTTGTCCGGTTTTTTTCTTCATTTTTAGCAATGGCGCTGTCAGTTTATTTTCGATATATGAGTTTGACTGTTCCTCTGGTATCTTTCGCCTCTCTTTTCAGACAACATTATAGAGTTAAGCCAGGTGTGCTTATAAAAATCTCAGAAGAAGAGAGCTGTGATCTACTTTCACACTTAGTGGGTTCCAATCAAAGTGTCAGGTCTTATTGAGTTTCCATTCTTAATGTTAAACCAAGTATGCTTTCAAAAATCTCAGGAGATGAGCTGTGCACTTGCACAGTAGTGGATTCAAATGAAAATTACGTCATGTCGAGTGTTCATAATTCTTTCAGGATATCCACATTTCTATTTTCGGGATACCATTATATAGAATTGTGCAGCTCCTACATAATTGAGGAACACAATAGATACTAAGGGATATCCTGGAATCCAATTGTGAAGGTCTTGAATAGACAAATAATAGTATGGAGCTCAATCTAAGGATATTGTGAAATATGAAACAACCTGATATAAAGTAATGTTGACTAATCGAAATCGAAACATAGGGATCCGTAAATATCTCATGTATATCCTCAATGATTTATGATTATCAACCTGCATTTGAAAGTATGACGAGCCTTTTCCATATATGCCTGATACAGATTTTAAGGTTATTTAACTAGACGTATATAAGTTAAATGCATTAGATAAAATCATTTCTGGATTTTGATAAGCATTTTTTTTTCTTTCCTGCAGAAGGTGTAAACATAAACAAACGCCGGAATTGCATTTGATACTGTCCACTCAGTTACAT
Organism: Mytilus edulis; assembly: GCA_019925275.1. Taxonomy (NCBI): domain Eukaryota; kingdom Metazoa; phylum Mollusca; class Bivalvia; order Mytilida; family Mytilidae; genus Mytilus; species Mytilus edulis. Next base: position 75,539,827 of record CM034358.1, on the reverse strand, counting down.
CCTTTAACTCACCTATAGTGTAGTTGTATAGATATCTATTGTAACTATTAAAACTTTTCCAACTGGACAAGTACGTCTGTAGTCCGAGTAGTTTTTGGGGTGTACATACGGCATTATTTGTCAATTTGTTAAGATGAACCTTAAGCTATTTAAATTAATAGTCCAGGTAATCTAGCACAAATTTGGCCAAACCTTAAAGTAATTGCAACAGAAGATTTTTAAGTTTTAATCTTTAGCATTATACCCCAAACATACACAGAAAAAAGTCCTATAAAATCTTACTAAAAAAGCACAATTCAAAATCCTATGGAGATTTGCATTGAAAAGGCAGAAATATCAAAACAATTGATACAAAACTATAAGTTTACCGCTTCTATTCAACAAAATTTATTGATTCTTGATATTTTAGCCGTCTTTAGAGTAAAACAAACAAATCTTATGGTGTTTTCATATCTTTTTAACAAGGTTCAATCTCGATTTCTTAATTCATTAGTTGACCATTTATTGATTTTTTCAACATGTCAAGGTAAAGAATCTCATATTAAAAAAAAATAATTAATTAACCATATATTCTTCTTTTTGTGGTTAAAATTCTTTAAACAAGGTAGATGCTGAACAAATATAATATACAGATATAAACAATACCAAATTTTTACATATTTTTTTTCAAAATGGTCACAGAGCCACAAATTTGCAATTTCTTTAATGAAAAATGCACACAGAAATAATAAAAATACCGATAACACTTCGTTTTTGTACATTTCATGATCAAAGTATCATACTTAACATAAATATAAAGAGAAACAACCACAAACTGACAAAAAAAGCCTCATTTTTTTGGCAGAGTTATCTCCCCTTCCAACGTTAATTTCCATAGGAAATTAAAAAATTAATGCTGATTTTGAATTTTTTTCAAGGCAGATTTCTTTGGACTTTTTTCTGTGTATATTTAGGGCTATAGATTAGAGTTAAAACATTTTCTGTTGCAATTAGTTTGAGGTTTAAACTTAGTTTGACTGGACTATAACCGTTAATCAATAAGAATTACAAAAATACGCGTGAAGAAACCTTGTATCTGTCTGCTGTTGTCCTCTATTAGTTGCGATTTTCTTTCTGGTTGGGTTGCTCTTTCGTTGATATTTGTCCACGTTATCTCATTTGATCATATATTAAAACAAAACAAAAATCAAGAAAAACTAGTATCTCAATTGTTTGTAAAACAATTGAAAGGTCTTTCATGTAAAAGTGATGTTTTCTTATTGTACTTTGTACGACCTTTCGTTTGATATACGACAAGCATACCTTCTGAAACTTTTCGCTTTTTACACTTAATGACCTCATCCGCCTACATTTTTGAGATCGGAATTATGATATATGGGACAGAGTAGATGAGCTTTCATTTGATATGTGACAACACCATGTTCTAGAAAGTTTGATTTTTGCACTTAATTACCCTATCCAACTAATTTTAGGAGGTCGGGAATTTGATATTTCTAATGTACACATCATGACCTTTCATTTGATATACAACAACCCTACCTTAAAAGAACATTTATTTTTTGCACTCAATGACCCCATACAACCCATTTTTGAGAGACGTCAATTTGAAATTTGAAATGTACGCTTTATGTTCTTTCATTTGATATGCGTCAACCTTACCATCTGAGAATTTTGAATGTTTTGCACTAAATGACCCCACCCATCCCCCTGGGATGAAAAGGGGGTTTAAAATTTTCATTTTTAAGTAGACTTTATTAAAACCTTCAATTTGATATATCAGATGACCCCATTTGACAAAGTGCAAATAATGATGCAATATCAACTCTATAAATAAAAGTTATGAAACTTACAAAGTCAATGCAAAACTTGAAAATTTCAAATTAATTTTTTGGTGTTTTTTTTCCATGGAATGTTTTTGGTATTTGGGCAAACATATAACTATATTAACCTCTTCAATTTCTAAAACATTTTAAGTGGTAAGCTCTTGTTGATTCAGAAATACACGCCTCCGCTCGCAAAACTTCAAACTGCATTATCTCTTAAACGACAATAGATATCTCAAATCTGTTAAATGATAAATGATCTACAGTTGAAAGACAACATTATAGAAAAAGAATTGGGACAATTTCAAAGTTCACCAAGGTCACAATTAATCATCAAATATATGATGCAATACTAAACTTAAGAAC